>JAQZBX010005946.1:0-54731 GCA_029593785.1 Cabassous unicinctus
TAAACGGGGGCTCTATCGACTGAGCCACTCCCGCTTCCCTGTTAATTACCTATTACTGCATAAAAAGGTGACCCCTAAAACTAGGAACATAATATAGAATTTATTATCTCTCATAGTTTCTAGGGTCAGGAATCCAGGAGTGGCTTATCTGGATAGTTCTGACTTAGGAGATGATAGTCCAGCTGTCAGCTGGGGTTAAAGTCATCGGAAGGCTTGACTCAGGCTGGAGAATCTGCTTCCAACCTCAGTCATGTGGTTGTTGACAGGCCTCAGTTCCTCATCACTTGAGAATCTCCATCAGAACTGTTCAGTGTGGCTGCTGGCTTCCCTCAGTGTGAGAGATGAGAGAGAAAGAACAAGACAGAAGATACAGTCTTTTTTTTTTTAAATAAATCAATTTTATTGGTATATATTAATAAAGCATAAATCCATCCAAAGTGTACAATCAATGGTATTCATATTTGTGCACTATCACTTCAATCATTCTTAGAACACTTTCATTATTCCAATAATAATAATAAACAAAAAACAAGCAAACAAAACTCATCACCTCTCAATCTCTCTATGCGTCCCCTGCCATACTTAACTGCTATTCTTTTTCTTTTTCTCTAGTATATTTGTATTTATATTTTGTAAAAACAGTCATATATGCAATGTCACCCACATTCATGTTTTACATGAGGTTTTACTGTCATAGACAGTATCATGTTACAGTTCTTAGCTTTCCTTCCAGTAATACACATGACCTTAGACTTTCCCTTTCAACCACTGTCATACCTATACAATAGCACTGCGGGTTACAAAAACCATGACATACTTTCACCATTTCTATTCATTTCCAAAGATTTACAAACAACCATTTTACCAATTCTGCACAGATTAAACCTTAGCTTTCCATTGCCTAACCTCATTCTATTTTCTGGTGACCTATATTCTAATTATTAACTCCATGAGTTTACACAATATATTTAGTTCATAATAGCGCATTCATACAGTATTTGTCCTTTTGAGTCTGGCTTGCTTCACTCAACATAATGTCCTCCAGGTTCATCCATGTTGTCATATGCTTCACAACTTCATTTCTTCTTACTGGTGCATAATATTCCATCATGTGTATACACCACAATTTGTTTATCCATTCATCAGCTGATGGACACCTGGGTTGTTTCCAACTTTTGGCAATCATGAATAATGCTGCTATGAACATCAGTGTGCAGATGTCTGTTCGTGTCTTTGCTCTCAATTCTTCTGGATATGTACCTAGTAATGGTATTGCTGGGTCCCATGGCAAGTCTATATTCAACTTCCTTAAGAAATGCCAAACAGTCCTCCACAGTGGCTGTACCATTCTACATTCCTACCAACATTCCTATCTCTCTACATCCCTTTCAACATTTACAGTTTTTCAACTTTTAAATAGTGGCCAGTGTAATAGGTGTGAAATGATATTGCATTGTAGTTTTGATTTGCATTTCCCTAATCACTAGTGATGTTGAACATTTTTTCATCTGTTTCTTCACCATTTGTATTTCTTCTTTGGATAATTGTCTTTTCAAGTCTTTTGCCCATTTTTAAATCAGGTTATTAGTCTTTATTGTTGAGTTGTATGATCTCTTTATATATCATGGATATTAAACCCTTATCAGATTCATGATTGCCAAATATTTTTTCCCATTGAGTCAACTGCCTTTTCATCCTTTTGACAAAATGTTGAATTTTGAGGAAGTCCCATTTATCTATTTTTTTCTTTTGTTGCTCATGTTTTGGGTATAAGGTATAAGAAACTACCACCTACTACAAGATGTTTTCCTACATTTTCTTCTAGGAGTTTTATGGTTGTCACTTTTATATTTAGGTCCTTGATGCATTTTGAGTTAATTTTTGTATATGGTATGAGATCAGAGTCTTCTTTCTTTCTTTTGGATATGGATATCCAATTCTCCCAGCACCATTTGTTGAGTAGACTGTTCTGGCCCAGCTGGGAAGGCGTGAATGCCATGTCAAAAATCACGGGACTGTAGATGTGAGGGTGTATTTCTGAGTTCTCGATTCGGTTCCATTGATCTTTATGCCAGTACCATGCTGTTTTTACCGTTGTAGCTAAGTAATTTGCTTTAAAGTCTGGAAGTGAGAGTCCTCCATGTTCATTCTTCTTTTCTAAGATCTTTTTGGCTATTTTGGGCCCTTTACCCTTCCAAATAAATTTGATTATTGGGTTTTCCAATTCTGCAAAAAAAGAGGCTATTGGGAATTTTACTGGGATTGTGTTGAATCTGTAAATCAATTTGGGTAGAATTGACTTTTTAACGATATTCAGTCTTCCAATCCATGAACATGGAATGTCCTTCCATGTATTTAAGTATTCTTCAGTTTCTTTCAGCAATGTTTTGTAGTTTTCTGAATACAAGTCCTTTATGTCTTTGGTTAAGTTTAGTTCTAAATATTTGATTGTTTTAGTTGGTATTATAAATGGAATTTTTTTCCTGATTTTCTTCTCAGATTGCACATCAGTCGTGTATAGAAACACTATTGATTTTTGTGTATTAATCTTGTATCCTGCCACTTTGCTGAATTCATCTATTAGTTCTAGTAGCTTTGTTGTGGATTTTTGAGGAGATGCTAGATTTAGGATCATATCATCAGGCAAATAATGAAAGTTTTACTTCTTCATTTCCTATTTGGGTGCCTTTTATTTTGTTATCTAGCCTACTGCTCTAGCTAGAACCTCTAGTACAACATTGAATAACAATGGTGACAGTAGGTATCCTTGTCTTGTTCCTGATCTCAGAGGGAAAGCTTTCAGTCTTCCATCATTAACTACAATGCTAGCTGTAGGTTTTTCATATATGCACTTTACTATATTGAGAAAACTTCCTTTTATTCCTATCTTTTGGAGTGATTTTATCAAGAAAGGGTGCTGTATTTTGTCAAATGCCTTTTCTGCATCAATTGAGAAGATCATGTGATTTTTCTTCTACAATTTATCAGTGTGGTTTACTACACTAATTGATTTTCTTGTGTTGAACCACCCTTGTATACCTAGGATAAAACCCACTTGATCGTGGTGCATAATTCTGTAAATGTGCTTTTGGATTCTGTTTGCAAGTATTTTGTTGAGGATTTTTGCATCTATATTCATTAGAGATATTGGTCTGTAATTTTCTTTTTTTTTTTTAGTATCTTTATCTGGTTTTGGTATTAGAGTGATGTTGGCTTCATAGAATGAGTTTCGTAGCATTCTTTCCTGTTCATTTTTTTGGAAGAGCTTGAGCAAAATTGGTATTAGTTCGTCTTTGAATGATTGGTAAAATTCACCTGTGAAGCCATCTGGTCCCAGGCTTTTCATCTTTGGGAGGTTTTTGATGACTGTTTCAAACTCTTCATTTGTGATCGGTTTGTTGAGGTCTTCTATTTCATCTAGGGTCAGTGTGTTTCTAGGAATTTGTCCAATCTCCTCTACATTGTCTAGTTTTTTGGCATACAGTTGTTCAGATTATCCTCTTATGATCTCTCTTATTTCTGTGGGGTAATGTGCCCCCTCTCATTTCTGATTTTATTTATTTGCATCTTCTCTTTCTTTCTCTTTGTCAATCTAGCTAAGGGTTTGTCAATTTTGTTGATCTTCTCAAAGAACCAACTTCTGAAGTTGTTGAATTTGTTAATTCTCTCTATTGTTTTTTGTTCTTGATTTCATTTACTTCTGCTTTGATCTTTACTATTTCTTTCCTTCAGCTTGGTTTGGGATTGATTTGCTGTTCTTTTTCTATTTCCTCCAGGTGTGCAGGTGTTTCTTCAATTATAGTTCTTTCTTCTTTTTTAATGTAAGCATTGAGGGCTATAAATTTCTTTCTCAGCATATAGGTTTTGATATGTTGTGTTCTCATTTTAATTTGTCTCAAGATATTTGCTGAATTCTCTTGCAATTTCTTCTTTGACACACCAATTATTTAAGGGAGAGTTGTTTAATCTCCATATATTTATGAATTTTTCCTTTTTCCATCCATTATTGATTTCTAGCTTCATTCCGTTATGATCAGAGAAAGTGTTTTGTATAATTTCAATCTTTTTAAAATTTATTGAGACTTATCTTGTGACCCAACATATAGTCTATTTTGGAGAAGGATCCAAGATAACTTGAAAAGAAAGTTTTTCCTGCTGTTTTGGGGTGCAATGCTCTATAGACGTCTGTTAGGTCTAGTTCATTTATCATATTATTCAAGCTCTCTGTTTCTTTATTTATCCTCTGTCCAGATGTTCTATCCAATATTGAGAGTGGTGTATTGAAGTCTCCAACTGTTATTTTAGAGACATCTATTTGTCCCTTCAATTTTGCCAGTATGTGCCTCATGTATCTTGGGGCACTCAGGTTAAGTTCATAAATATTTAGTCTAGCTATTTCTTATTGGTGAATTGCCCCTTTTATTAATATATAATTACCTTCTTCTTCCCTTATAACAGTTTTGCATTTGAAATATATGTTGCCTGATATTAGTATTGCTACTCCAGCTCTTTTTGGTTACTATATGCATGCAATATCTTTTTCCAACTTTTCACTTTTAACCTGGTTGTGTCCTTATGTCTGAGGTGGGTCTCTTGTAGACAACATATAGATGGCTCATATTTTTTTAATCCATTCTATTAGTCTATGTCTTTTGATTGGGGAATTCAATCCATTAACATTCAGTGTTATTATTATAAAGGCATTTCTTACTTCATCCATTTTGTCCTTCGGCTCTCTGTTGTCGTATTGTTCTATTGTCTGTCTTCTTAACCTTTAGTTTGCCCTTCCTAATAAACTTCATTTATAAATCCTTCTCCAAATCTATCACCCTTGTTTTTTCCTTTCAGGCTGCAGCACTCCCTTTAGTATCTCTTGTAATTCTGTGTTTTTTTTGTATTTTGTTTTGTTTTGTTTTGTTTTGTTTTGTTGGTGACATATTCTATCAGTTTTGTGAAGACTTTGAACTCACCCTCATTTTTGAAGGACAGTTTTGTTGGATACAGAATTCTTGGCTGGCAATTTTTCTCTTTCAGTACCTTAAATGCATCATACCACTTTCTTCTCATCGCCAAGGTTTCTGATGAGAGGTCGGCACTTAATCTTATCGAGTTTCCCTTGTATGTGATGCTTTGCTTTTCTCTTGCTGCTTTCAGAATCAATTATCTCTGATATTTGACCTTCTGAATAGTAGGTGTCTCACAGTAAGTCTATTCAGATTTATTTTTGGGGGATGTGTTGTCCTTCTTGGACATTGATATTTACATCTTTCATAAAGTTTGGGAAGTTTTCAGTCATTATTTCCTCAAATATTCTTTCTGCCCCCTTTCTATTCTCTTCTCCTTCTGGGGCACCGATAATGTGAATGTTTGTGCATTTCACATTGTCATTCAATTCCCTAAGACTCTGTTCCATTTTTTCCATTCTCTTCTCTTTCTGTTCTCCTGTCTTTTCCAGTTCAATATTGTGTCTTTGAAATCACTAATTCTGTCTTGAGCATTTCAAATCTGCACTTATGTGCCTCTGATGTATTTTTAATCTCCTCCATCATTTCTTCCATTCCCATAAGGTCTGTTACTTTTCTTTGCAGGCTTTCAAGTTGTTTTTTATGCTCACCCAGTGTCTTCTTAATATCCTTTATTTCTTTAGTTATATTTTCTTTAAATTCTTTGAAATGATTTAGGAGAGTTGTGTGATTATCACTGGTTAATTGTCTTAAATCCTGTATCTCTTTGGGATATTTGGTTAGTTCCTTTGGCTGGGCCATCTCTTCCTGTTTCCTAGTATGGCTTGTAATTTTTTGCTGATGTCTAAGCATCTGAATATGTTGGTGAATTTACTCTGATGGCCAATTTCTCTCTTTTGGATATTTTTTTCCCCACAGCTTGTCTTTGATATTTGGTTCAACTTATTCTAAGTCTTTAAAATTGCCCAGCTTAAGTTATCAAAATCAGTCCAGGGACTCACTGGTGGGGTGCAGATTCTCTCCTGGGATTAAGATACAAATAGAACAGAGAACAATTTTTGTCCATGCAGTTTCCAGACCAGCCAGCTGATGGTGCTTGTCAGTGCACTTTTCCACAGAGGTGTTTCAGTCTGAGCTTTCCTGTGTTCCTGTGCTGAATCTCCAGAGCAGAGATTCAAAGCAGGCTCTGCTGGCTGAGTTCACTGAAGAAAAGTCTCCCAACTCCCCCTCCCTTTTCCCTTGAAACAACTGACAGGGAGGAAGGTGTATGGTCCCCTCTTAGCTGCAGTGAGCCAGGGGTTTTACCCCAGCTTAATATCTTAGGGTTGGAGGAGGGAAGCCTTTCCCAGATGCCACAGGGGCTTGGTAACTAACATTTGTTGTTTCAGCTTCTTCTCCTGGGGCACTGATAATGCAAATATTTGTGCATTTTCTTTGTTCTCTCTGTTCTTCACCCTCTTGGGAGTTGTGTAGCACTGTCCTGGTCTGCTGACCCCCAAAGCAGGTCCCTCAGATAGCTTTTGGCTCTTCCTCCATTGTTTTTGTGAGAGCATTGAACTCTGCCTGTTAGTACGATGCCATTTTCCCACAATTCCCTCCACAGTGTCTTTTATAACCTAACCTTGGAAGTGACATACCATCACTCTTGCCATATTCTTTTGATCACACAGATGAATCCTGGTACAACATGGGAAAGGACTATACAAGGGTGTGAATATCAAAAGAAGGGAATCATTGGGATCATCTTGGAGGATGGCCATCACAGCAATCCTTTGGCCCCAGTGATTCATACTCCTCCCAGATAAAAATATACTCACACTATTCCAAGACTTATCCCATTATAGCATCAGTTCAAATCCAGAATCTTGTCATCTAAAGCAGGTCCAGAGGTGCATGAGCTCATTGCGTTTAGTCCATTAAGTACAGGTCCTTGATTGAGTTCAGTTCCTCTAAATCTGAAAACCTGAGAACTCTGGAGAGAAGTTATCTGCCTCTCATAGAACCAACATGTAATGGTGGAACAAGGAAAGGATAAACACGATAAGATGACTATTAAAAAAGGAGGATTGAGAGGCGAGGAATTTTCTTGTTTGTTTGCCTGGTTTTTGTTCATTATTATTGTTGAAATAATAATGCTCTAAAAATGATTGAAGTGATAAACGCACAACAATGAGGGTATACCAAATACCACTGATTGTACAATTTGGATGAATTGTATGCTTTATTAATATGTATCAATAAGTTTGATTTGTTTAGAAAAAGGGGGAGGGGAGCGGGAGCAGATGTGGCTCAAGCAGTTGAGCACCTGCCTCCCACATGGGAGATCCCGGGTTCGGATCCTGGTGCCTCCTGAAAAAACAAAAACAAACAACAAGCAAAACAAACAAAAAACCAACTCAGAGAAGCCGATGTGGCTCAGTGGTTGAGATACGGCTTCCCACATACGAGGTCCCAGGTTCAATCCCCAGCCTCTAGTACCTGAAAAAAAAAAGGAGGGGAGGATATGGGAGATACACAGGGGACACCAGTTTAGAGCACTTCTGAAATCCAGCCAGGAAAATGTTTGAAGTTCCTTAAGACTCAGTCCTACTCCTACCCAGGAGTTATTCTCCACGGCTCTTGGCTCCACCCTCTATGCCATTCTTTCTTTTCTTGAAAGTTGGAGCATACATGCAGCTGAATAGCTTCCTCAGACTGCAGTAGAACTGGAGGGAGTACAAAGGTCTTTTTTCATTCTGAACTATCTCTGTTGCTTTGAGTCCAAGTAGGCAATGTTTAAGCTGATATAATTCTTTCTAAAATTTTGTGACTCCTTTGAATTTTATTGGGGTCCATTCCATTAGATACAAGTCACACTCACAAATCTCTCTGAGAAAATCCCTTCTCTACCTTGTGAGTCTGCTGAGGGGCAATACTCTAGAGCTTCTTAGAAGCCCTGTTGTTGGATTGAGAGGATCTGTGAACCACACTCTTTAGAGAGCCTTCTGTGTGACTAAACTGGCACTCTGAGTCACCACCTTTTGATCTTTCTCAGTTCATAACAAAGGATTATATAGTCACACCCTCAGCTTCATCTTCAATTCCTGGTGATGCCTTGGATTTGGCCTCTGTTCTGAAGCCCTTTCTTAATTTTAGCATTGTTTGCCTTCTGTAGAGAAAACTAGCAAGTCCTGGCTCCTTTTGTTTAATAGTCCTTCCTTTAGCTTATCTCCCTGTTCTTGCTTTTATTATCGGGACCAAGAAGAAACCAGGTGGTATCTTCAGCATTCTGGCTGGACATCTGCTTAGCTAGATCACCAGGTTCATTAGGTAAATGTTCTACCTTCCACATTACTGCAGACAACAATGTTGCTAAACTCTGCCCCAGCTTAATAGGGATCCTCTTTCCTCAAGTTTCCAACCAGATTTTCTTTACATTCTTTTAAACTCAAGAAGCTTGTTCAAAGTCCAAAATTCCGCTAATAGTCTGTTCAAGGTATTTTAGGTTTTCACTAATGCAATCTGTAAAGTCATCTCATCCACTGTTCATTGCCCAGTTCCAAAGTCATTCCCATGTTTTAGGTATTTGTGATGGTGGCACGCTACTTTCAGGTACTAAAATCTATATTAATTATCTATTGGAGTATAACAAATTACTTAGCAGCTTAAAACAACAAACATTTATTATCTCACACAATTTCTGAGGACTGAAAATCCAGAAGTGGCTTGATTGGGCTTTTATGGTTCAAGGTCTCTCATTAGATTGCAGCCAAGCTGTCAACCAGGGCTGCAGTCTTCTGAAGGGTTGACTGGGACTGAAGAGTCTGCTTCTAGTCTCACTCATGGTTGTTTGCCACATGGGCCTCTCCAAAGGGCTACTCATTATACTGAAGCTGGCTACCCCTAGAGTGAGTGACCAATGAGAGAAAGATCCAAAGGGCTACTCATTACACTGAAGCTGGCTACCCCTAGAGTGAGTGACCTATGGGAGGGAGGGGGGAGAGAAAGGACAGAGATATGGAAACCACAGTGTCTTTTTAAACTTAATCTCAGAATTGCCATACTATCATTCCTGCCACATTCTATGGGTCATACAGACCAACCCTGGAACAATGTGGGAGTGAGGGGACCACACAAGGATGTGAATACCCAAAGATGGGCATAACTGGGGATTGGGGACACTCTTGGAGGCTGACTACCACAGTGTATATTTGGAAAAAAACTCCTTTTTTCCTCTTCCCACAACCAATTGAAAAGTGGATACAATGCAAGAATTTAGCAGAGAGACCAAAATGTTAACTTTACTCTTGATAGAAGTTAAATTGGAGGAGATTGCTTAAATAAATGGCCACAATGAGCTTCAATACTTCGCCTCAGAATTAGACATATCCACCCAATCACAGAGAGAGCAGGACTACTTCTTGCCTCACCCAGATCAGCTTACCACATAGACAGCAAATCAAAACGTCTTTTCAGTGTTTGAGGAATCTGAGTGGGAAAAAGCATGTTTAATGAGAGTGAAGGGTGGAAAAAGAATAGCAGTGTTCCCCTAACTTTAGTTCTTCCATAGAGACAAGAGGACAAAAAATGGAGATACCCCCAACATGATTATCTGGGAGCTCACATAGGCTTAGAGGACAATAGTTCTAGGTGTCCCTTGTGCCACACATCTACCAAAATCTGTCCTGTTCCTTCTTCATCAGGTGAGAGAAGGTCCAACAGAGTAGTTCCCAAACTTTAGCATGCATCAGAATCACCTGGACAGCTTGTTTAAATTCAGATTGCTGGGTTCCACCCCTGGGGAATTCGCACTTCTTTACAAGTCTCCAGATAATACTGATGCAGCTGGTCTGACACTACACTTTGAGAACCACTGGTCAAACATTTGCCAAGTACCTATAGTATACAGGTGCTTTACGATCATCTCACTTTTCATTCACAGTCTTAAATACTCCCCATAACAATGGAAGACAGGTTTCAGACAAAGGGATGAGGTGCAGAAGTGAAATAATTTGGTCAAGTTGACATGCTAGCCATGCAAAGCCAATTTAAAGACCCAAGTCTGATGCCAAAGTCTATGGTCTTTCCTCTACACTATGCTGTTACCCATTACTGAGAGTGGAATATTGGTCAGAAGCAGGGTATAGCCTGAGACTAAACGGTGATTTCCTGGAGTTGCTTTCTACGAGCTCCACTTTCCTGATCTTCTTGACCTGTGGCCTCAAACATTATTTGCTCCACTTTAATTTGTCAAAATTAATTTTACAACATTTTATGTACAATATATTCAACTATGTTATGTACATATGATATACAACATTCAACTATGTACAACATACTCACCTGGATCTTATGTCCATGTAAATACATGTTAGAGGTAGATAAATATGTTTACCTTTAAGGGTAAAGATTACGACTACCAAATTACAATGTACGTACATTCTAAAAGTTCCATAACAGAAGTTAGAAAATGTCCAGCACAACAAATGTCCAGATCCACTCTTCACCTTCTCCATCCTGCTCTCCATTCAGGAGGTAGACCTCTGTGAATTACACCAGTTAGTACCTTGCCCTCTCATGAGGTTCGTCCCCCCTAGAGGTGAGCAGAGAGAGGAAGATTTCCCCAGCTCTCTCCCTGCAGGATCACCTTGGGCTGACTGCATCCTTCCACAAAGGACACAAGTCCTCTCAAGGCTGCTGCTCTGAGTGCCCTTTTCCTTCTAGGTTTCAGGAACCATCTCTTCCCCTGTCCCTTCAGGCCTGGGGCAATAACCGCCCCCAGAGTCCTGCGCCATACATTGTGATTTCCTTCACTCTGTCCATGCCTTTGTAAACAACCCTCTTATTAAACCCTCCTTGAATTATCCTAACTTGAAGATGTTGTTTCCTGCTGGGACCCTGAGTGAACACCTATTTAGGTAGAGCTTACACTTTCACTTTCTTAAAGCTTAAATCACTCTCCTAGAAAGTGGTACCTTCCTGGAATTCCTTCTGCTGCCCAGATAGTCAGACCCACATGCCTAGTCTTGGTTCAAAGGTGCAAAACACCTTCTGGCCCTTATGTCACGTTCTATAGGTAGACCAAATGGCAAGAGGCAAATTGGAAGGTTATGGTAACAAAATTCCCATTATCAAAATTGCTGCTAAATTTTAGAACGCCATAGTTTACTCCCTTGGCGTAAACATTTATTCTAACAGAAAGTAAAAGTATCCCTGGAAGAAAGATATACAGTTGACAAAGACATTTGTGTTAAATGAGTTTGAGATGTTTCCTATTTTGGCGACTAGCTGCAAGCCTGGTTTGAGGAAGGGGAAGATAAAATACCTCTAGATTATTATTATTATTATTTAGAGTTTAGATTCTAGAATAATGGTTCTCAAGAAGTGTGGGAAAAATGGTGTACACTGCCTCCTGGAAGGCATTTTGGAAACTGTGTGGGAGTCTTTGGTTGTGGGTCAAGGGCCTGGGATGCCAGCTTGCTTGTGATGAAAGGGATGGACCCATACAACAAAGAATAACCCTGCAGGAACTTTTTTATCATGTGAAGATTCATGTTGCTGAGAAACTTGTTTATAATTATTGAGGGAAAAGACTTATATTTTCTTTCACATTGAAAAAAGAAGAAAAGTTTTCAGCCTTGCTGCTGTTGCCTCCCAGAGACTGCTGAGCCCCATCTGTCTGCCTCCACCTACTCCAGACACTAAAAATGAGCTGGTGCAGAAGGACAAACTGGCCGAGCAGGCTGATCAATATAATGCCATGGCAGCCTACATGAAGTCTCTAACTGAGCAAGGAGTTGAACTACCCAATGGGGAGAGGATCTTCTCTACGTTGCTTATAAAAATGTTGTAGGAGCTCGTAGGTCATCTTGGAGGGTCGTCTCAAGTATTGAGCAAAAGACAGAAGGTGCAAAAAAACAGCAGATGGCTCAAGAATCCAGAGAGTAAATTGAGACTGAGCTAAGAGACATCTGCAATGATGTACTGTCGCTTTTGGAAAAGTTCTTGATCCCCAGTTCTTCACAAGCAGAGAACAAAGTCTTCTATTTGAAAATGAAAGGAGACTACTATCGTTACTTGGTCGAGGTTGCTGCTGGTGATGACAAGAAAGGGATTGTGGATCAGTCACAACAAGCATACCAAGAAGCATTTAAAATCAGCAAAAAGGAAACACAACCAACGCATCTTATCAGATTGGGTCTACCCTTACCTTTTCTGTGTTCTATTATGAGACTCTGAACTCCCTGGAGAAAGCCTGCTCTTGTAACTTCTATGTACCTGTGGAACCCAAATTGGCATTTGTCATCAGGATCAGAGCTATCAATGGTGTGAGCCCAAAGGTTCAAAAAGTGTTGCAGCTGCTTCACCTTTGCCAGATCTTCAATGGCACCTTTGTTAAGCTCAATAAGGCCTCAATTAACATGCTGAGAATTGTAGAACCATATATTGCATGGGGGTATCCGAACCTGAAATTGTGAATGAACTGATCTCTAAGCGTGGTTATGGCAAGATCAACAAGAAGTGGATTGCCTTGGCAGATAACTCATTGATTGCATGCTCTCTTGGTAAATATGGCATCATCCACATGGAAGACCTGATTCATGAGATCTATACTGTCGGGAAACACTTCGAAGAAGCAAACAACTTCCTGTGGCCCTTCAAATTATCTTCTCCCAGAGGTGGAATGATGAAAAAGACAATCCATTTTGTAGAAGGGGGAGATGCTGGCAACAGGGAAGACCAGATCAATAGGCTTATTAGAAGGATGAACTAACGTTCTACCATGATTATTTTTGCAATCTGGCCAGTTAATAAAATGACTGTTTTCAAATTGAATGAAAAAAAAACAGGACTGTATAGAACAAGCACTGAACCCGATTGTAAACAATGGACTATAGTTAATAGTACAATTATTTAAATGTACTTTCATGAATTGCAACAAATGTAACACACTAATACAAGGTGTTAATAAGAGTGGTATATGGGAACTCTCTTTTATGCATGATTTTTTCTGTAAACCTACAATTTCTCTAATAAAACAAAGAAAAAAATAATGTAGTAGATTGAATGGTGGCTCTCCAAATGATATGTCCATCCAGAACTTGTGAACATGATCTTTTTTGGAAAAAGGTCCTTGTAGATGTTTTTAAAGTAAGGAGCTTGAAGTGAGATCATCTTGGATTAGAGTGGGCCTTAATCAAATGACTGACATCCTTATAAGGGAAATACAAAGGGAGATTTGAGACACAGAGGGGAAGGCCATGTGAAGAGGGAGGCAGCGATTGGAGATATGTATCTACAAGCCAAGGAACACCAAGGATGCAGAAGCCAAGAGAGAAGCATGAATGGATTCTCCTTCAGAAGCTCCAGGAGGAATCAACCCTGCCAACATGATGATTTCAGACTTCTGACCTGCAGAACTATGAGAGAATAAATGTTTGTGTTTTAACCACCAAGTTATGGTAATTTATTACTGCAACCCTAGGAAACTAATACAGATAGATACAAGGAAATAGTTATAAATATGTATCTCATTTAAGCATAGTAAAAGATGTATAGCAAAGTACTCACTGTAGAAAGGGGTATTGACTTTGATAGATTTGAGGCCCAAAGATCTACAGCAACATCATCTGATGGTTAAAGACACCTCTGAAAGAAGTCCACTGAAGGAAAACACCTCTTGAGGGATATTTAAAATTTTCTAAGAAAGAAGTTTGTAGAAAAAAGTATAAGGAAGCTGATGGCTCTCTGATGCTCTGATGCACATTGGACTTTGCTCCTTATTGATAATACTATTTTTTAAGGAAACTACCAACTTCTTTAAAAACAGTGTGGCATTAGTTTTTCTCCCTTTATCATTTGGCATACAGCAGATGTTCAAAGAATGTCAGAGTCATTCAATAAAATGCTTCCATTAATAGATTAAAAGCACTACCATTTATTTCTTGAAATACTGATCAAAAAGTAATGATTCTTTGTAACTTCTGTGCAAAAAGAGTGTAATATTTTGATCACATTTTATAACTTTGGTATGTGTAATTTCCTATACAGTGTGAGCAGCCAGTTGAAAGTTTGTCTGGCCAAACAGAAAGCCTCAAGGATATATTGGAAGCTGACTTATTTTGTTTGGGCCATTATAATTTACTTTTAATGTGTTTGGAAATGCCTTGGGCATTTTTTATATAGAACTTTTTTTTTTAAGGATTTTTAGATTACATAAATGTTACATAAAAAATATAAGGGAATCCCATATACCCCACCCCCTCCCCCTCCCCCACTTTCCCACATTAACAGCATCCTTCATTAGTGTGGTACATTTGTTACAATTGATGAACACATATTGAAGCATTGCTGCTAACCATGGACTACAGTTTACATTATAGTTTACATTTTGTCCCATGCAATTTTGTAAGTTATGACAAAATATACAATGGCCTGTATCCATCACTGCAATGTCATGCAGGACAAAATGCAATGTCCCAAAAATGCCCCCCATATTACACCTATTCTTCCCTCTTCCATCCCTCAGAACCTCTGGTGGCCATTGCCTGTACATCAGTGATAAGAGTTCTTCCATTGCTAGAAAAATAAGAAGTCTATAGTAGAATAATAATAAGCCCACTTTAGTACAGTGAGGATTTGGGGATGGTGATGCCCACTCTGCTTCAAACTGAGAGGGGCCTTAAATCCCATGGGGCAGATGGATGGAGCTATCTTGCTTGTGGTTGCCGACACTCTGTTCCTTGGGATGGGCATTGTCCACCATCATCTCCTTGTTAGTTGTCCTGGGTGAGTCCAATGAACTGGAAAGTAGGTGTTTCAACTATGCTGAAATTCAGGGCTCAACTGGCACTTGGATGGACCAAAGATGTAAGTCTCTGGGACATATGTCCTGCATGCAATGATAGAGATCAATGCATCTTCTAGAAACAGAGATTGTTTATTAAAAAAGAAAACATGAATGCTGTACCTGAAACCAACTACCTTTACCTAACTCCTATTCATGCTTTAGATCTGAATACTTACCCTGAGCTCTCATTACCTGAGAGCTACAACAAAGGCAATTGCTTGAGTTGCCTCTCTAAGAAGACTGTGCTTTAGGTGAACAGGGATCAAAGTTTATTCATTGTTGTCTCTGATACTTGGCATATAGTAGGTTATCAATGCTTTAGTCAGCTATTAAACAAGTTAACTAAGCATTTATCATACTGCCAAATGACAATGTTGGCTTCTAAACTGTTTTATGCTCAACAGTCAAGAAGGATAAGATACACCTTCAAGCATGGTTTCTGTGAAACAGGGTGCTACAATAGTGCCTTGTGGAAACACAGGTTGAGGGCACAACAGAAACTTTCATCAAATGATCCCTTCATTACTTGCACTGTATAAATTGCCCAGAAAAGGCAAATTATCTCCTTACATAGCACAAAGAGTCCAAAAGAGCAGGGGAAGAAGTCCCGTCATGGCCAGTCTCCTGGGGTGGCCGAAAACGGCTCCGGTCAGGGTCACTAGATGACAGCTCTGCATGCCTCACTTTGCCCCAGAGAAGAGAGACCAATCTATATCATTTGAGTGTGGTTTTTACCTTTCTACCTTGGGGGAAAGGGAGACCTGCACCTGAGAATTACTGTTCTAATAAGCATCTGAGGCTGCTTGTTCCTGGTTTCTGAGTTAAAGGTCTGCCTGGATCTTTTCATTAGACTTAACATCTCCCCCAAGTTGTGAAACAGCACACGATAGAAAAGGAGGTGGGGGTAGCAGAAGACTGGAGAACGGCCACTTGTGTGTTCGTGCC
This sequence comes from Cabassous unicinctus, assembly GCA_029593785.1. NCBI lineage: Eukaryota > Metazoa > Chordata > Mammalia > Cingulata > Chlamyphoridae > Cabassous > Cabassous unicinctus. Next base: position 15,739 of record JAQZBX010005946.1, read on the forward strand.
TTCCCCAGAGAAGTGGAGGGGATGGGTGAGGTGTGGGCGATGACTGCTTTAAAGGTGTTTGTGATTTCCCTAACAGTTTCCATTGAACACTGTCTGACCCAGCTTCTAAGCTTTCTACACCCTTCTCCTCCATGCCCTAAGGCTCTTCTCCTTTGTCTATCACCTTCACCTAAAATTGGCCTGGTACAAGTTGAGACTGGTACAGTGGTTCTCAAATTTTAGTATGCTACGCCTCACCCACAGAATTTCTCATTCAGTTGGTCTGGGGTAGAGGCCAAGAATTTACGTTTCTAACAAGTCCCCAAATGAGGCTGGTACTGCTGGCCCAGAGACCGTACTTTGAGAATCACTGGCTTAGAGCAAAGAAGTTTTAGCCACTGTTATCCCCATGTACTTGTCTTTAAATACATCCCCAACTGTATAATGAATTTAAAATTTTTAAAAAAGTGCCCACTGCCAAAAAATATTTGCAGATATCAGGAAGTAGGTGAAGAGAATCTGGGGTACCAAGAAGTTCTGAATATACCCCAAAGTCCTTAGGACAAGCCTTTTTGGTTAGGCAGGGAAAGGGGAAAAAGAGAGAGTCAGACAACTACTTTCCATGGAGCAGCCAAGCTGGGTCTTGGCAAGAAGTAGGATAAATGTATAGTAGAACTTTCTAGGACCTAACTCTTCATTCATCCTTGCGTTAATCTGCCCACAGTTAGGCCCACCTCTTAACCCTTCCTAAATGGGGACTTCACAATTCTAAAACCTCTACTGAACCTGAAGATATTCCAATACACCTGTCTGCCTATTTTCCAATTTGTTACTTTTCACATCTAATAGTCACCATTCATTACCTGACAGGAACAAAGTGTCTGTCAAGATGTAGGGGGTGGGGTTGGAATGTAATTTTTTCAGCTGCTTTGCAGTGTGTGTGCTTTTTCTTAAGCAAGTGAGCTCTTAGAAATTACTGATAAGATAACCCTTTAACTCCTGCCATATTTGCCTAAGCAGTTATCTGTTTTTCCTGTATGTCCTTCTTAATTTCTAGGCTCTCAGCCGCCTCAGAAAAGGGAAGTTTGGATAGAATCCTATTTTTGAAATAGCAACTCATGCTCCTTGCCCCTTCACCCCCTCTGCCCAGGCAGACAGGGCCAGGCCAGACATTCTCAGAGAAGGATTTCTGCTCCCAAACCATGGCCGGAAAAGAGCATAGAGAACCACCAATGTGGAGGGGGCACATCTTGCCACTACCAGTGATGGGGGGGTTGTTAGGACAGTAGAGCTGGACAGAGGTCTCCAGGACAGAACACATCCAGAAACAGAAGGATTCCTCTTCCCTACAAGAGACTTGGGCCTAAATAGCTGCTTAAAATAGAAAAGTTGTTGATCTTTATTAAAATTAAGTGTTTTTTTTTTGCACACCTGAGTTGTGGACCAAGATCCATACTCATAACACAGACGAGCCCAATAACCATTAGTTAAATTGTCTAATAGTATAGAGTTTCTTAAGTTGTGACTTTGTCATTTTCTTTCCTTAATCATCAAAATCTTATCATTGACCATTCTTTAGGGTATAGTTAACCTATTCCCCTTTATTTCTTGACGAAATATTTTGAGCATCCAAACTATATACAGTGTTTAATGAACACCTGTGAACCCACAACTCTGCTTGATAAAACATTTTAGATACATTTGAAGATCTTTGTGTTTTTCTCTCCAATCTCATCCCTTTCCCCTAAAGTAAATGAAACCATGAATGTTTTTATTCCCTCTACATATGTAAGTCTCTATAAGCAAGTTTTATACAAATAGATGATTGTAAATATCCTCCTGCAACTAGTTTTTCATTCAACATTAGGCTGAGACATATCCATATTGATATAACTAGCTCTGATTCATTAATTTCTTGGATTATAACACAACTTGCTTAGCATTTCTCCTATTGACGGCAATTTCATTTGCAATTTTTTGCTTTTCTAAGCAATATTTATTTCCTCTTCATATGCAAAAAATTTCTCTAGGATACTTACTGTTTTCATTTCCTAGGCTGCTCAAGCAAACGGGTTGGCTTAAACAATGGGAATTTATTAGCTTATGGTTTTGAGTTTAAAAGAAAGTTCAAATCAAGATGCCATCAAGGCAATGCTTTCTTCCCGAAGACTAGAATTCTGGGGCTGGCTGCTGTCCATCCTTGTCACCTCTGTCACATGGCAAGGCACATGGAGGCATCTCCTGGTCTTTCCCTTCTCTTCCAGTTTCAGTTGATGTCCAGCCTCTTGCTTCCTGTGGCTTCCTCTCCACCACCACTTGAAAAGGACTCCAGTAATAGGATTAAGCCCTATCTTGACTGAGGTGGGCCACACCTTCTTAACACAAGTAACTAATGAAAAGTATCTACTTACATTGGGATCACACCCACAGGAATGGATGAGATTTAAGAACATGTTTTTCTGGGGTACATACAGCTTCAAACCAACACACATACCACAAGTAATATTGCTGGATCATTGGATATGCATACCTTCAATGTTTCTAGATATTGTCAAATTTCTTTCCAAAGTTGTTGTACCATTTTTTTACTCCCATTAGCTGTGTTTGAGAGTTCCTATTGTTCTACATCCTTACCAGCTATTGACAATGTTAGTCTTTATGCTTTTTGCAAATCTGATGGTGTGGAATGGTACATTATTGTGGCTTAAAATTGAATGTACCTGACTACTAGAGAGACTGAGCATCTTTTTACATTTTTATTGGCATATATGATATTCTCCTTGGTGACTAGCTTATTTAGATTATTTGCCCATTTTTCTTTTGGTCTGAATGCTTATTGCTTTGTAAGAGCCTTCAATTTTTTTCAATTATGTGTTGCAAATATATTTTCTCAGTCTATGTCTTTTAATTTTCTTTATGCTCTCCTAATGAATAGATGTTTTAATTTTACGTGGGCAAATTTCCATCTTTCCTATTGGTGGTTTTATGACCTAAGGGGTAGAAAATAATTTCTATCCTGCAATTCTGTCTGAAGATTTACTTTTCACATTTGGTTCTTTACTCTTCCTGGAAGTTATTGATATTGGTGTGAGGTAGGGATCTAATTTTATTTTCATATAGATAGATAAGCAATTTTCCTAGTTAGATTTACCAAGTAGTCCTCTCCTCCACTGATTTGTAATTCCATGTCTGTCGTGTCAAATGCACCGAGATGTATGGAGCCTAATTCTGGTCCATTTTTCTGTCTTCTTATTTTTAAAAAATTGTAATGTAATCTAGTGAAGTGAGCCCTCATTCCCCACCTTCTTGTTGATCTCAAAGGATTTTGACTATTCTTAGATCTTTGTTCTCTCACATTTATAGAATCAACTAGTCAAGGTCCACAAAAGCCCTTGTATGAGTCAACTTAACTTTTTAAACTGAAGAGTTAAAAAATAAAACATAAACAAAATCAAACTGAATGGTGTATCTGTTTCACAAACTATCTCAGTTATTTATTAGCTAGCAAAAACGTACATTTGTTTTAGGCCCTAAAAGTGCTGGGAACAACTGTCCTGACACTGCTTGGAACCATTACTGTAGGAGCTTTGAGAGAGAATGGCCTGGCCAAAAACTTTATTTTTCTAATCCCAGGGAAGATACAAACTCAGCAGTTGTTGTGTGGTACTCCAAGTGATTTGCCCAAAGACCTCCCACTGAGCTCTCCATAAACTTGCAGCTTGGATTACTCAGTGAGGTCACCCCATGCAGGCTTATGGGCAGATGCCCAAGCCTTGACACAAGGCTGCAGACAGATCTCCAAACAAGTACTTACATGTAACCTATTTCTTGTCCATTACTTAAACCCTTGGCCTATAACAGCCAGAAAAATCTCCAAAGAGGAGTATATCAAATAAACCTGGCTAATGTTTTCAAATAATTGTTCAGATATGTTTTAAGACAGGCAGCCTTTGTAAAAAGCTTATACCCATATGTAATTTTCTACTACAACAAGCTTAAGGAACAAGTACTCTATCTGCCTTACAGAATTTTAAATTTAGTATAATTTGCAGCTAAATCTAGAAACTGGAAGGGAAAAAAAATAAGTGGTGGTTCTTAACCTTCGCTCTACGTTAGAATTATCTGAAAGGCTTTAAAATATTTCAATGCACAGACTGCACATTCAGATCGATTAAATAACATTGGAATGGGAGACATAAGTATATATAAATAAGTAATTTTTAATGTTCCACAAGTAATTCCATTATATAGCCATGGTTGAGAACTATTGATCTAGTTCAAGCCTCCTATATTAAGAAAATGAGACTTGGAAAGCTTACATGACTTTTAATTATGTTCTAAAATTACACTGTCTAGTATGGTAGTCAGCTTCATGTAGTTATTTAAATTTAAATTAATTATAATGAAATAAAATTAAAAAATTGAGTCCCCCAGTTGTACTAGCTCTTTTTAAGTAATCAGTAACCACATATGAATAGTGACTACCATATTGGAGAGCACAGACACAGAAATTTCCATCATCACAGAACATTCTCTTGGGCATTGCTGTAACAAATAATTCCTCATGTATTTTTCAAAGTCTTTCTTTGGAGCATGGCAGAAGACCATCTTATCTCTAGCTATAACAGGCTTCTGTCTAATCATTTAGTAAATTCAGAGAATGATTAGTGAATTTTTCAAACAAGTATAACTAATTATTAGCATGTATATCTGTAGAACACCAAATACTACAATATAAGCAATAGTTTCTTAAGCATGTGTAGATGTGATTCAAATCTAAGAGCCAACCCTACTCCATTTCCACCGCTAAGCCTATGGATAATGATCCAGGAACCAATTGTTTTCCCTGATTGGCAAGGAAAGCATATCTTGCGGGAACTACCATTTCCCAATGACTGGTCCATCAGTTCCAGAGCCAGCTCACGAGCATGTCTAGGCATGATCTTGGCCCAAGGAAAGCGAAAAGGAAGTTTGTAGAGGACAAGCTCCTCCTCCTTGTGAACTGAAAACAAGACACAGTACCAGAACCAAATTGAAGGAGGTTTTCCCATGCTCAGTATAAAAGGATTTATCACTACCCTGTCTTTTTTAAATTACAGGACAGATTTTATCTCTTAAAACTTCTTGACCACTTATAGTAAACATTCCACAGAACAGATTTCATAAAGCAGGTGTTAGTGCTAAAGAGATTCAGTTCTATTGTGTTTGTTATATTTTTGTCACTGCAAGCCTCTAGAAAAATAGAAACATTTTATTAACTTTGTTTTTTCAGTTGTGTTAAGAAATTGAAACTTAACACCACTGTACCAGAATATGTTGTTCTTTGTTTTGTGGCTTAACATTTCACATTCCCAAGCATATTGTATCAAACCAAGAGACCGCCATGCCTCGGTCTGAACAAGAAGCCAAGAAGCCAATAGGACAAGAATAAGCCAACTTCAGTAGTTGTGGCGTGCCGCGCACTGTTCGAAGCATTTTATATAGATTATACTGTTTAATTCTCATAACTCCTAATGAGGTAAATGCTATTATCCTCATTCTATAGATAAAGAACCTAAGGCACACAGATCAAGGTCACACAGCTAATAAATGGTAGAAATGAACTTCAAAGCCAGGTAGTCAAACTCTAGAGTACAGCATCTTAATTGCTCTGTTGTACTTTCAACACGTGTATGTGTATACTTCATTAAAAGATCATACTTCTGGGCTGTCAAGGTCAAGATCAGAGATAAAGGAGTGGAGTGGTCCATTTGGGTGGGTAAAAGGACCCCAAGTTGTTATCGAATGGGGGCTAGGTGTGATGTGGGCACATGCAGTCATTAACCCCGGTTCCCCAAGACTGCTTTGTTGAGAACCATCATCCCCACTTGGACACATATCTTCTCTTCCCTGGCACTAGACACCCCACTTGTTTTGCAAGCCCATTAGCAGTAGTTGCAACAAAAAATGATTACCAGGGACTAGGAAAGAGAAGGGACGGGGCAAAGACAAAACAGCATTAGCTGCAGCCACTCCTCAAGTGTATTACTCAATATTCCCTAGTGTCTGGGCCCCAGATAGACATGGGGGAGTAAGGTTTCCTGGCTCAAGGCAGGGGGCCAAGATGGATAGATACCAGCATTAATTAGACCTTTATATAAAACATCACTTTTCTTAAGGCCATATTCTATCATTCATAACCTCTTCAAATCCCAGCATGTTTCCACATTTCATTCACAAATATAAACAAGAAACACAATCTGTCCCAGGCTTGCTGGTTTCCCAGCCTGAGTGAACCAAATTATTTTCTCACCCAGACAGCAGTATGATGTTCTTATTGGCAGCAGAGTGTTCTTTGGGTCTTTCACACTCACTATTTCTTTGTTTATTGTGCTACAGACAAATGTAATTTCCCAGGACAGCATTAGTTGAGCCCTTATGGACGTGCTTCATTTTTCCCTCCAAAGATGTCAATTATTAGGTTTTTTGTTTTTCTTAAAAATAAAAAGAGTATCTTGTGTATATTTTTCTCTTGAGAGGACCTACCTGCTTTGTCAGTAATTCAGAGATGGTCTCGTTTCTTACAGGTTTGTAGACTGATTCTCACTATGAATTCAAACCGAGGCCTTTGCACCTGGCCTGGCAATGAGTGGCAGCAGAGGGGGCTGGGCCCTCCGACACTTCTCAGGCAGCAGGCCCAGGAGCTAGAATTCTGCAGTTGCCTTGGCAACAGCTGAAGCTTCCCATCCTGGGTTAAAAAGCATAATGTCTCTTCATCTGTGAACAGTCTATTTTACACTCTCAATCTGCTTAGGGCATAAATATGTCGGGAATGGAACCCTCAGGATTAGGTTTTTCCCAATTTTGAAATAGCAGGTAAAATACCCATAGTAGGAGGTAAACAGGAGAGGTCTGCACGCAAACCTCTTACTGGGTATCAGGTTCAAATATTTCAACAGAGCTAGAATCTAAACCAGTCAAGTCTTAGGCTTGAAGGTGACTTTATTTAGACAGAACTTTTTTTTTAGGTCATCACAGAAAGAATCCAATGGTTTTTCCTTTTACAGGGTCTCCTTATGCCATCACTTATATGTGTAAACCTAACACAGAGAGTTTTGAAAGCCGAAAAAAGTAAAAAATCCTTAAGTGACTACATATTTGATCATCCCTAAACTATCTTAAATAGTACTTAAAGAGCTCAGAACTCTCTTCAGATGTGTGCTTGTTCTAGACTAAAACACTTAGGAAGCCCATCAGCCTTGAATTAGACAATAGACATTCTCTGTTTCAGCTTTCTTTTCTAATTGATGCTTCTGTTTGTGCCTAAAAGTTGCAATTTCCTTGATTGTCTCTTCTTCAAAATCCCCCAGACCACTGATTATCCCAAAGACCAAATTTCTGCCTGTCCCAGTTACAGGTATATAAATGACATTTAATCGTTCTTTCTTCCTTCCCTTTAACAGTTAAGTGCTTAATTTCTAACAAACATCTGTCAGATTTTATTTTACTATTAGGGGAATCACTGGATTTCCCAAAGCAACAAGATTCACATATTTCAACTCCTCTGTAACTTAAAATCACTAGGGGTGGCCACCCACCAAGTGGTAACGCACACCTCGGCAGGGTGTCAGAGGGTTATTTAGCCCTAAGTAGACGCAGGAGCCTCATCCCAATTCCAACATCCTTATCAGGAGGTCAGACCTGCTCCTGCCTGTCCTCTGGCATCAAGGGAGGCAAAGTATAAAGGCTAAAAAGATGATTTTATGCTTTTTCTCCTTTTCCATAACAGAAGATAGCACAGGGGCCCTGGCACGGTGGGAAGTGAGGTCAGCAACAAAGGGCTATGGGTAAAGTGCACTGGGAGGTGTGTGGTTACATCTACAGCAGCCTCTGCTCACTGGCCACATATCTGTCCTGATCTGAGATACGGAACCTTGTCATCTGTTCTCTTTTAGGACTTTATTCATAATAGATGCTTGAGAAAGGATTCAATACCATGAAGAACAGAGAAAGCACGGTACTTACCTGCAAAGAACCGCCAAGACCATTGCTGCCATATTTGTCTCCCAAGAGATACACACCATGATTGGAACACAGGCAACAAGCTGTTTAGAGAGAGGTTTGATTAATTCTAGAGAGAGGGAAGGGCAGACTCAGAAATGAAAGCCTCACAGAGATGATGTTCAAGTTGAGGTTAGAAGGAAGAGAGGAAATTGGCCAGGCTGAAAATAAGGGCAGGAGAGGCATTCTACCCAAAAGGAACAGATCTAGCAGACATAGAGAACTTGGAGTAATCCTTGGAGGATATCAGGTATCAAGCTGTTAATAGGGTAGTGTATTAGTCAGCCAAAAGGGGTGCTGATGCAAAATACCAGAAATCGGTTGGTCTTTATAAAGGGTATTTATTTGGGGTAGAAGTCCACAGTTACCAGGCCATAAAGCGTAAGCTTCTTCCTTCACCAAAGTCCATTGCCACGTGTTGGAGCAAGACAGCTGCCAACGTTTGCCAGGGTTCAGGCTTCTTGGGTTCCTCTCTTCCCGGGGCTGTGTTTCTCTCTGGGCTTAGCTCCTCTGTTTCCTCCACAAGGTCAGCTGTAGACTATGAGGCTCTTAGATTTTGCTTCTCTCCACAAGGCCAGCTGTGAACTCTCAGGTAAATGGCTCCTCTCTATCCTGGGGCCTTCTCTCCTTCCTCACCAGAACTCCAACATCAAAACTGCTCCCTCTGTCCTTTGCCTTGCCTTTTATATTTGATTCCCACCCCACCAAGAGGTGGGGCTCAATGGCCTACTGAGGTGGCCCAATTAACACCCTAATCATAACTTAATCATGCCCAGATTAGCAGACCAGTTTACAAGCATAATCCAATATCTATTTTTGGAATTCATAATTACATCAAACTGCCAAACTGCAACAGGTAGGAATTTATTTACTGATGGAACTAGAAAGATAGGATTCAGTGAGGAGGTTTTGGCTGCCATAAGGATATGGTGAAGAATCAAATGCACTCAAGAAGTCAGGCAGAAAATAAATAGTGCTGGTGTATAATGCATGGGGGCGGGGGGGGGGGGCAGTAACCTTGCTCAGGTGCTATTAATTTAATGTTAACACCAAATTGGTCAATCAAAATACTTTGCAGACCATACAATTTGTTGCCTTGACCATAAGGCCATTCATATACCCCAACATCAGTTATCCAATCTAACAACATAACATTCTAAATAGGGAAACAGATATGGCTCAAGCGATTGGGCTCCAGTCTACCGTATGCGAGGTACAGGATTTGATTCCCGGGGCCTCCTGGTGAAAGGCAAGCTGGCCCACATGGAGAGCTGGCCCATGCAGAGAACTTGTGCAGCAAGATGACACAACAAAAAGGGACACAGAGGAGAGACAATAAGAGATGCAGCAGACCAGGGAGCTGAGGTGGCACAAGAGATAGAGTGCCTCTCTTCCACTCCGGAGGGTCCCGGGATCAGTTCCCAGTGCTGCCTAAAAAGAGGACAAGCAGACATGGAAGAACACACAGGGAGCAGACAGCGAGCGCAAAAACAATGGTGGGGTGGGGGTGGGGGTGGGGGTGAGGATAAATAAATCTTTAAAAAAAAAACATTCTAAATAGTGAAAGTTGTTCAGGCTATGCTGAGACTGAGAGGCATCTGGCTCACTGAAGACTTCACCTACTTTTAAGATTCCTGAAAGCAAATTACCGTGAAATGTATAACCCCTTGTTTTAGTTTCTTAGCTGCTAAAACAAATATCATACAATGGGTTGGCTTAACAGCAGGAATTTCTTGCCTCCTGGTTTCAGAGGCCAGAAGTCTTGCTTCCTTCCTGTGTTGGTATGTTCTGACTGGTCAGCAATCTCCGGGGTTCCTTGGCGTTTCTCCCGCACGACAGTGCACATGGAGGCACCATCTCCTTTCTCTTCCAGGTCCCATTGTCTCCAGCTTGGTGCTTCTCTCGTGCCTTCTCTTCCTGTGCCCAATTTCCTTTGCCTATAAAAACTTCAGCCACTTGGATTCAGGCCCAAATGATTCAGGCTCGTTTAGTTTGGGCACACATTAACTAATAACATCTTCAAAGGTCCTAATTACAAGAGGGTTCACACCCACAGAACCAGGGGTTGGGACCTGAACATGCTTTTGTGGGGGAACATGACTCAATTCTCAGTACCCCTTGTTCTTGAGAGTCCTGGCACACCCCACCCGCTTTGTATCACATGGCTATGGCCAGTCTCCCCAACCCAAGCATGAGGAGGAAGAATCTCCTCCTCATTTGTATCAGTAAACTTAAGACCCCCCCATGAGAATTTTTTCCATGATCCAATTTCTTCATTAAGACCAAAAATACAAAAGAGTATTGTACTTATTAAGTACAATAAGTATTAAGAAAACTAATATTTGTATTTTGTTTCTTATTGCTTAAAATAAGTGCTATGTAATTATATTTATATGTGAATAAATGAAGTCTTGCACATATATGCAAGATATTTTTCCATTTTTAGGGATGTGCACTCACTTCCTGCCAGGCCACCAGAGGTCTAGGAGTCCCAGGGGTGGGGGGAGCATGAATCTTGAGTAAGACTTCAATCCACTAGGACATAAACTCTGTAGGCTTATGTGTATGCACGTGTGTCTTCAAAGGTCAGGAACCGTGATTTAGCATCTCTGTGTTCTCCTCAGTGCTTAGCACAGTAGAGCCCCGCCCCTCCTTCCACACACACACCCTTACTGAACTGAATGCCAGTCCTGCCCAGGGAACAGTGTGCTGGGGCCAGCTGGACTTGAGCACTCTGGACAACTTGTCAAGTGCATGCCTGTGGGGTTGGCACCATGGCTACTCATGACTTGATTATAAACTCCTTAATACCATCGAGGAAGAGAAAAAGGATGAAGAGCTTACTATGAACAGTAGTACCTGTGCTAGATAGTTTATGTATGTATTGCATTGCCTTGTATCCGTCACAATCTTACAATGTAGTTATTTTTTCCATTCTACAGGGGAGGAAATTGAGGTTCAAGTAGCTTATCCAGGGTTAGAATATATTGTGTTTTTGCAGGTCTGATTTTAAAACCCAAAATCGTGGCTCAAGAGAAAAAAAATCTATTCCTTACTGAGAAGAAAATGTGTTGACCTGGTCTACTTGATGGGCACTGTTCCAGGCTGGTCCCCCTCCTTTTTCATTTTCATTATCATATTTATTTTCCTTTTTATTATTTTTTTAATAAAGCAGGCTCTTACAAGTTTGGTAAGTAAACAAATCATGGTATGCAACTCTGATAAAATCAGGTTTCTGAACCTGCAAATAAGGTGTGATGGAAAAAAACCTGCTTTATGTTGACCCTGCCAGAACACATCACCCTTGTGAGGCTCAGCCCAAAACACGTGGTCAAGCTTACATGTATACCATGCCAACAAACCAGAAAAAGCCATTATAGAGAAAGCTCTTTGAGAGTTCTTCTCTACCCACAGGGGCAGACTTCAAAAAGCGGTCATTAACCTATTCTTCTTGGGCCCCATGGCAGAGTTTATAGGGAGTCATTCTGCCAGAATACATCTGTCATCTAGGATAACGCGTACAACCTTGAGCAGGTTTCTCAAGACTCCATTAGGATTTCTTAGTTTTATCCCACAAATCACAGTAAGAATGTGCTCATAGTGAGCCTACAAACATTGCAGGGACCTAAAGCAGCATTTTACTGGCAAGATCAATAAAATGGACAAACTCTTAGCAAGTGTGGCAGTTTGAGATTATTTGTGAATCCCAAAAAGAAAAAGGTTATGTTTGTAAACTAATTTATTCCTCTGGGTGTGATACTCTATGATTGTATTAAATTCGGTTGAGGGGCCTTTGATTATATTACATGTTAAGATTGCTTTGAGGGCTTTTTGATTCAACCACATCAGTAGGACATGACTCAGGTTGAGTCCCCTGGCCCCTTGGTGGGTCTGATATAAATGGACACTCAGACAGACAGACACACAGGAAGAGAAAGCTCTGTCATTTTTGATCCTGCCGTGTGACAGTAAGGAGAAGGCTCAAACAGCTAAAGCTACGGGGAGAGATGAACCATTTTACCAGATAGCTTATGCTGACCTTGGGAAGAGAGCTGAGACAGATATAGGAAGCCCTGAGAGACAAGCCCTATGCCAGCCTGCAGCTGAAATTGGGAAGAAGTAAAGCAACTGAGCCTGAGAGAGGAAGCCCAGAGGGGAAGGCTGAAATTTTGGAGAGATTGCCCGCCATCTTGCTTCAACATGTGGCAGCTGACTTTGGTGAGAAAGTACTCCTTATGGCATCTTTAGTTGGACTTTCCATGGCCTTGGGACTGTAAGCTTTTACCCCAAATAAACACTCCTTTATAAAAGCCACAGTTTTCTGGTACTTTGCATTGGCAGCCCTTTAGCAGAATAATACAGGAAGACTGACAAAGAAAAAAAGAGAGAGGATACAAATAATTAAAATCATAATTGAAAGGGTGACATTACTACTGACTCCACAGAAATAAAAAGTATTTTAACAAGATACTATGAACAACTGTATGCTAACAAATTAGATAACCTAGATGGAAAGGACCAATTTCTAGAAGCACACAAAGTAACTACACTGACTCAAGAAGAAATAGAAAATCTCAACAGAACAATAACAAGTAAAGAGATTGAATCAAGCATCAAAAACCTCCCAACAAAGAAAAGCCCTGGACCAGATGGTTTCACTGGTGAGTTTTACAAAGCATTCCAAGAAGATCTAATACCAATCCTGCTAAAACTTTTCCAAAAAAATTAAAAAGGATGGAACACTTTCCAACTCATTCTGTGAAGGCAGCATCACCCTAATACCAAAGTCAGATAAAGATACCACAAGAAAAGAAAACTACAGACTATATCCCATATGACTTTTCTTTCTTTCTTTCTTTCTTTTTTAAGGATGTACAGGGGATTGAACCCTCAACCTTGTGCATGGGAAGCAGGTGCTCAAACAACTGAACTACACCCACTCCCCTCCCATATGATTTAAATGCAAAAATCCTCAACAAAATATTACCAAACCAAATCCAACAGCACATTAAAGGAATTATTCACCATGTTCAAACGGGATTTATCTCAGGTAAGTAAGGGTGTTTCAACATATGAAAATCAATTAATGCAATATACCACATTAATAAAACAAAGGAAATAAAAACACATCATCATCTCAATTGATACAGAAAAGGCATTTGACAAAATCCAGCACCATTGCTTGATAAAAACGCTAAGAACACTAGGAATATAAAGAAACATCCTCAGCATAATAAAGAGGATGGATAAAAATTCCACAGCTAATATCATACTCAATGATAAAAGACTGAAAGCTTTCCCTATTAGACAAGAACAAGACAGGTATGCCAGCTATCACCACTGTTATTCAACATTGTGCTGGAAGTTCTTATCAGAGCAATTAGGCAAGAAAAAGAAATAAAGGGCATCCAAATTGGAAAGGAATAAGTAGAACTTTCTCTATTTGCAGACAACATGATTCTATATACAGAAAATCCTGAATAATCCATAACAAAGCTACTGAAACTAATAAATGAACTCAACAAAGTGGAATGGTACAAGATGACACAAAAATGAGTAGAGTTTCTATACACTAGTAATGAACAATCTGAAGAGGAAATCAGGAAAAAATTGCATTTATTAAAACAACTAAAAAAACTAAACATCTAGGAATAAATTTAACTAATGATGTAAAGGACTTATACATGGAAAACTACAAAACTTTGCTGAAAAATCAAAGAAGATCTAAATAAATGGAAAGACATTCTATGTTCATGAATTGGAAGACAAAACATTGTAGAAATGTCAATACAACCCAAAGTGATTTACAGATTCAACACAATCCCAATCAAACTTCCAACAGCCTTCTTTGCAGAAATGGAAAAGCCAATCATCAAATTTATATGGAAGGGAAAAGGACCCCCAATAGCCAAAAACAACTTGAATAGGAAGAATGAAATTGGAGGACTCACACTTCCTGATTTTAAAACTTATACAAAGGTACAGCAATCAGAAAAGCACAAGGACACCATACTGGCACATGTGCTGGCACAAGGACAGAATTATAGGCCAATGGAATAGAATTTAGAGTTCAGAAGTAAACCTTCACATCTATGTCCAATTGGTTGTTTACAATGGTGCCAAGTCCACTCAATTGGGACATAATAGTCTCTTCAACAAATGGTGCTAGGAAAACAGTATATCTATATGCAAAAGAATGAAGATAGACCCCAACCTCACACCATATACAAAAAAATTAATTCAGAATGGATCAAATACCTAACTATAAGAACCAAAACCATAAAACTCCTAGTTGAAAACATAGGAAAGCATCTTCAGGACCTCATGTTAGACAATGAATTCTTAGACTTTACACCAAAAACATAAAGAAAAAAATAAATCAATGGGACTACATCAAAATGTAAAACCCTTGTGCATCAAATGACTTCATCATGGAAGTAAAAAGACAACCTACAGAATGGGAGAAAATATTTGGAAATCATGTATCTAATAAGGGTTTAATATCCAGAATATATAAAGAACTCCTATAACTCAACAACAAAAAGAAAAAAATCAACCCAATTAAATAATCGGGAAAAGACTTGAATAGACATAACCTCCAAAGAAGATATACAGATGGCAGTTCCTCAGAAAGTTACACATAGAATTATTATATGGCCCAGAAAATCAAAAGAAATAAAAGCAAGGACTGGAACTGATATTTGCACACCAATTTTCATAGCACCATTAGTCACAATTGCCAAAAGATAGATTCATCCCAAGTGTCCATCACCAGAAGACTGTATAAACAAACTGTGGTATATACATACAATAGAATATTATTCAGCCATAGAAAGAAATGAAGTTCTGATACATGTGACAACATGGATGAACTTTGAAGACATCATGTTGAGTTAAATAAGCCAGATAAAAAAAGATAAAGGTGAGCAGATGTGGCTCAAGTGGTTGAGTATCTGCTTCCCACTTGGCAGGGTCCTGGATTCAGTTTCCGATGCCTCCTGAAAACAACAACAACAAAAAACAAACAAAGCAAATGAAATAAACAACCTAGGGGAGCCAAAGTGACTTAGTGGTTAAGCGCCGGCTTCCCACATATGAGGTCCTGGGTTCAATCCCCTGCCCAGTACCTAAAAAAACCAAACACACACATAAATAATGTATGATTTCACTGATATGAAACAATTAGAATAAGCAAATTCACAGGGTCAGAAACTAGAATACAGATTACCAGGGGCTCACTCAGCTTGGGGTACGGAATGGAGAGTTTGATACTGAATTTGTGTTTGGGGTGATGGAAAATTTTGGTAATGGTTGGTGTTGATAGCAGCACAACATTACAAATGTAATTAACAGCACTGAATTATATATTTGAATGTGGTTAAAAGGTGAAATTTTAGATTGTATATATGTTACTAGAATAAAAATCTTAAAAAACAAACAAACAAACAAACATAGGACTGCACAACAGTGTGAACCCTATTGTAAACTATAGACTATAGTTAATAGTATAATAATATGTTTTAACAATTGTAACAAAGGTACTACACTAAAGCAAAGTGTTAATAATAGGAAAAATTGTGTGTGTGAGGGAGGTATATGGGAACTCTCTACTTTCTATGTGAGTTTTCTCTAAACATACAACTTCTCTAATAAAATTAAATCTTATTATATATAAGTTTATATATATTATATGTATATAAGATATATGTATATATCAAGATTTATTCAACCACTGCCTGACTTCAGAAAGAAGAGTAGTAAGAAATACTTTGATTGAGGGAAGTTTTACTCCTTCCACTTGGGGACTCTGGCCCAGTCTTCAGCACTCAGCTTCAAAGGGAAGCCCCAGATATTTGCTAATCCTGGGAGGTCCCTCAGCAATTCCACAACAATGCTAACCAAAGTATTGTTGGTGCTGGAAGTAAATAAGGCATTTCTGGGGTAGCCTGCTGCCATGGTCCCTGTCCTTTGTTGTTCCTTTGTTGAGGTTTATAATTCAACAGTTTATTAAAGAAATAAAGCTAATGCTTTGTCCACAAAACATAACTACCACTAGAAATTGTCATATCATAGTTTCATTTGTCACAATTTAAAGAATTTTTTTGACACTTTACAAAATATATACTGTAGGATGTATGGAAACAAAATTATAAAGGAAAAAATTCATCACCTGAAATTCTACTGCCTAGCAGTAAACAGAGTGGTTGGACTTTGGAGTTAGGGACATTGGATTCAAATTCTGGCTCTGACATTGAGTAGCTGTGTCGTCTTGGGGGAGTTACTTAGCCCTGAGGAGTCACGGTTTCTTCATTTGAAAAATGGATATATACTCACAATCACTCCAAACTAGAAACAAGATAAATGTCCCTCCACTGATGAATGAGTAGACAAAATATGATATAGCCATAAAATGCAATATGTATTCAGCAATAAAAAGAAACAAACTATTGACACTTGAAACGTCATGGATGAAACTCAAAAATATGCTGAATGAAAGAAGCCAGATAGAAAAGACCAACAGACCACATATTGGATGATTCCATTTAAATGAAGTGTCCAGAAAAGGCAAATTTATAGAGAAAGAAAGTAGATTAGTGGTTGCCTTGGGGCTGGGAGTGGGAATGGGGATCAACTGTAAGTGGGTACAAGGGATCTTGCTGGAGGGATAAAAATG
Source organism: Cabassous unicinctus (assembly GCA_029593785.1). Lineage (NCBI taxonomy): Eukaryota > Metazoa > Chordata > Mammalia > Cingulata > Chlamyphoridae > Cabassous > Cabassous unicinctus. Next base: position 32,432 of record JAQZBX010005946.1, read on the forward strand.
TTCCAAACTGGATTGTGATGTTTGAACCACTCAGTTAAGGTTACTAGAAGTCATTGAACTTTACGTTTGAAATGGGTAAGTTTTATGACATGTAAAATATGCCTCAAGAAAGCTGATTTTTTATTTTTTTTTAATTTTTTTTTTTAAAGATTTATTTATTTTATTTTTTATTTATCCCCCCGCTGCTGCTTGTACTGCTGTGTCCATTCGCTGCATGTCTTCTCTGTGTCTGCTTATCTCCCCCTTGCTGTGAGGTCTTGCTGCATCAGCCCACGGCACTGCGCCTGCCTGCCCTCACAAGGAGGCGCTGGGAAGCAAACCCGGGTCCTCTCATATGGTAAACGGGGGCTCTATCCATTGCGCCACACCCGCTTCCTGCCGTGAGGTTGCTGCATCAGCCCACCGCACCGCTCAGGCCGGCGTGCCCTCACAAGGAGGCCTCGGGACGCGAACCCGGGCCTCCCATATGGTAAACGGGGGTTCTAACCACTGAGCCACACCCGCTTCCCAAAGCTGATTTTTTAAAAAAAGAACAGGAGCCAGTCAGTCATCCCACTTGTAGCAGTTTGTGCTGGGGGAAAAAAAGATTAGTGGTAAGGATTAAAGTATATATATAATCTGGGCGGCGGATATGGCTCAAATGGTTGGGCGTCCATTTCCCATATGGATAGACTTGGGTTCGATCCCCAGGACCTCCCGGTAAAATAAAGAAAAATATAGAAGATGCGTGGGCATGCCACCAGGCCCCACCAGCGGGTGAGCCCCCAGGTGTCTCCGAACCATGCAGCAAGATGATGACGTAACAGGGGAGAGCCAAGACGAGTCACACAAAAAAACAAAACAAAACAAAACAGGAACTTAGGTGGCGCAGGTGGCAGAACGCCTCTCTCCCACATCGGAGGTTCTCAGGATGGAATGCCGGTGAAGGCAGGAGGAGAAGGATGAGAGGAGAGGGCAGGAAACAGACACAGAGAATTGCCCAATGAATGGACACAAAGGGGGGGAGGGGTTTAAAATGGATAAAAAGTAAATAAATAAATCTTTAAAAAATATATATATATAATCTCATCTCACAGTTAATGTATAAATGAGGATCTCTGTAAAGTGCTCAATTCAGGGTCTGGTACAAGGTGAACATGCAAGCATTGCCTGTTACAATAACAGCTAAATATCTGCACTGTTAACTCAAAGGAACTATAATAAAAAGTATGTTCTATCTGCATCTTTCATATAGTTCAGATCATCTTGTATAAGTCCTATATCTTGCCATTACTCCATTTATCATAAATATTTTCTATATTATTACAAGTTTTTTTAAGCAGTCTGTGATGACTTAGGTTCCACCATATGGCCAAACATAATTTCAACATTTACTGATGTGTATTTAGCTTTTTAAAATTTTCTTTATAAATAACTTTGATGAAGGTCTTTTTCCTTAAGTCTTAAGAAATTCATAGAAATTATGAGAAACACAAATAAAATAGAATTATGGGATCTGAAGGTGTATGCATTGTTAGTGCTGACGATGCACATTGCCAAATTGCTTTCCTGAAAGTTTTTGCCATTTTTGCTTCCACAGACACCGTGCAAAACCCTGATTTCGCCACTCAGCAGCATGAAACACCATTGATTTTTAAAATCTTGGCTAACTTCATAGGTGAAAAGTTTAGTCATTTCAAGTCTCAATGGGTCCTAGTGAGTCTGAACATTTTCCATGTGCTTATTAGGCATCTGTTATCTCTGAATTATTGGCTTTATGTCCTTTGTGCCTATTCATATTTTGTGATTTCATTGTTTCTGGTGGATTTGTATGAACTCCTCATTAAGGATTGTTAATTCTCTTTTGTATTTTTTCCAGATTGTTGTTTTCTCTTTAATTTTATTAATAATGAATGGATAGAAGTTTTAAATATTTATATAGTTAAGATCACCTTGTGAAGCAGATTTGAAGAAGATTCAGAAAGGTGGAAAAGGGGGGTCTTGGGAGGAGGGAGTGGGAACACCACATTCTTTGTCTGCTTTATAATTTGGCCTAAACTTGTGGGCCAGTGAATGGATCTGAACATAACTGTTACCTTCATAGTCTCGATATAGCCATCACAGATTCGACAACCACCTCCTAATCCATGACAGGTAGAGACCATCTAAGTTCTAAGAGCTCTCCGGACTCAGGACTGACTCAGGATTAAATAGACGTCTAAGATGGTACCATCGTCCTTGTGTTAAAATTTTCTCGGGGCTGGGTTCCTCATACCAAAAGATGAAATCACAGTTTGGTAATACTTCCTTGATCAATAAGCAACTTAACAGGAACTTTATTATTGTCACTGTGGATCAACCTAAGAGTGGAAGTATTGGAAAATCATTAAGTACTTTGTCAAGTGGAAATATTCAATGGGCATACGCCCAGAAGGTTATCGTCATTAATTATGAAGCATCCATGCTTGCTGCATTAGGCTGCCGTCATAGGTAAGAATTCCTTACTCAAGGCCTGTGTTCTCTAAAATCTCTATTGGTTAACATTAGAGGGAAAATGTCCACTATTTAGAATCAGTGTTAGTAAATAGTAAAGATGTCTGAGAATTCCTCGAATACGCAATTGTTACATTAAATATAATGGAAAAAGACGGTCTTCAAAGGCACTAACTTTGCAACCTTGGGAAAGTTACTTAACTTCCGAGTCTGCTTTCTCATCTATAAAATATTTAAAAAATTAAATATTTACCCTAGGCCTATTGATAGCTACAAGAATTTGTAAGTCACCAAGCCCATCATAAACACTCAGTTATTCTTTCATTCTTAAGACAATGGAACTAACTGATAAGCAAAGTGGTTTAATTCCTTGTAGGTTGCATTAGTAAATGCTCAATGAATATTACTTGCTGCTACTAAGTACTGAAGGCACCATGCTAAGTCCTTTTACCTTCTCCTTAAACCCTCTCAACATTGGCTGCTACTCCCATTTCACTGATAAAGAAACTGAGGTTGAAGAAACTATTCTACTTTTCCCAACAGTGAGCCAGATGGTTTCCTGTGACTCATTTTTGGTTCTTCTTTCCATTTAATTAATGCCTAATTTGTTAGACTCATATCCCACTACCTACTTGACATGTCCACTTTGATAACTGATAGCCATTTCAAACAAGATGAAAAGGAAACCCTTGATATTGCCCTGAAAACCTGCTGTTTTAGTGTGCTGGGCTGCCAAAAGCAATATACCAGAAATGGGTTGGCTTTTACAATTGGAATTTATTATCTTATAATCTCACAGTTTTAAGGCTGAGGAAAATGTCCAAATCAAGGTGTCATCAGTTGGTGCCTTCTCCCCATAGACCAGCTGCTGGTGATCCTGGACTCCTCTATCACATGGCAAGGCACATGGCAACATCTGCTGGTCTCTCTCTTCTGTTCTGGGTTTTGTTGCTTCAGCAACTTTCTCTCTCTTTGTCTGAATTTCATTCTCTTATAAAGTACTCCAGTAAGAGGATCGAGACCCACCCTGGGCCACGCCTTCACTGAAATTACCTAATCAAATGGTCCTACCTACAATAGGTCCATACCCACAGGAATGGATTAATTCTAAAAATATACTTTTCGTACACACCTGCTCATCTCACAATCATCCACACTCAGTAAATGACAGCTTCATCATTCCAGGTGCTCAAACCAGAAACCTCAGAGTCATCCTTAACCCCCTCAAATTCCACTCTGATCTTTCAACAAATTTGGACAGTTCTATCTTCAAAATCGATTCAGAATCTCGGCTACTTCTTACTGTTTCCAAGCAATCACTCTGGACAAAGCAACCAATGATTCTCATCTGGATTATTATATCTCTTCCTGAGTGGTTCATTACTGTCCTTATGCCTCTTCAGCCTATTCACACAAAACTGCCAGAATGATCTGCTAAAACAAAGATCTGATCACATCCCCTCTCTGCTCAAAACCTTCCAATGGATTCCCATGTGACTTAGAGTAAGAACCAAAGACTGACAGTGGCTCTGCAGGACCTGGTCCTCAATATCTCTGGCCACATTTTCTACTCCTCCCCCTTTGCTCACTCTACCTCAGTCACACCAGGCTCCTTGCGTTTCTCCAGCTTTCCCCACGGCTCACCCCCTGGCCAGTCACTTGGCTGGCTCAGACATTGAAAGGGGTATGGGCCATTCCCATGTTTTCAGTTACTCAGTATATTAATTTATTTTAAGTGAGAAGACTGGGTTAAAAAAAGTGGTATATTTCAAATACCTATGTTTAACATATATCAATATTTTTAAAAGAAACTAACTTTTAAAGTTTCTTTTTAAAGAAACTTTAAAAGAAATAACTATAACTATTATTTGGAGATAAGTTCATTTGATAATAAAGTTTAAATTTTAGGCCTCTGTGACCATACGACCCTGGATAAAATAGCCCCTCTGGTCTTACTTGGAGATAAACTTTGATTGACATTCAAACATTTGTTGAATCAAAATGAAATATATTTGGGAGCGGATGTTGCTCAAGTAGTTGAGCACCTGCTTCCCCCATGGGAGGTCCCAAGTTCAGTTCCCGGTGCCTCCTAAAGACAAAACAAAACAAAACAAAGCAACAACAAGCAAACAAATGAAAAAATCAACTCAGAGAAGCCAATGTGGCTCAATGGTTGAGACCCGGCTTCCCACATATGAGGTCCTGGGTTCAATCCCTGGCTCCAGTACCCAAAAAATAAAAATTTTACAATCATCCAAAGTTATTTCATGGTTTTATGGTAGCCTTTACACATTTTCCCTTAGATATTCACATATTAGCAAGTCAGAAAATGCTGTACAAATAGTCAAATTCCTTATAAATACACTTTTGCTGCAAAACAAAGAAAGGAATCTATGCAAAGCAAATCTGATAACTCTTACTGCCCATAACACATAGCACTTGAGTAGAAATACTAGTAATATGATATATAAAACTACTCTAAGAGAGGTATGCACCTTCCCTGAACCCATCCCACAGAGCCTGCAAGGCTCAAACTGTATCTTATTTATCTCCGTGTCCCTACAATCTAACCAATCCCATGTATTGCATTACATACAGGCTCTTAAATCATGAAGGAAGTGAATTGGCTGAGTTGACATTGCATATTAACTGCTTTATTATATATATATATATCTTAGAACTTTAAATCCTCAAAAGATACTGGTATTCTAAATGGAGCTCATTTCATTTTCCTTGTCACTTTAGTCGACTTGTATCCACCTCAATGTGTCCCCCACATTCCCCTCATGGTCGCAAGATGGCTGCCATAGGGCGAAACACATCATCTCACATGAGAGTATACTTTGCAGATACTTAAAGTTTTCTTCAAATTACCTCTTCACAGTACCCGTTCACTATCACATCAAATAGGACAAGCCTTCCTGATTGTTTCCTCATGGTTCATTGTCCCCAGCTTTCCTATAGGTCTTATTGGTCAGTTATAGTTCACATGCCAATCTTTAGTCCAAACCCTGGCAAAAGGGAAGGGAACCACCATGACTGACTTGGTTTAATCATGACTCATCCTCTGAGACTAGACAGATTTACTTCTGGAATTAAATCAGGGTAAGCAAGGAAAAAGAGAATAGATTTTGGGTAAGAAAAGAATGTACCAAACACATTTAATCACAATTTCATGTCTGTGATCACAGGTGAGTTTCAACATCCTTATAAGGAAGGATAGGCAAGTATTCTGATCATTTAACAGAGGAGGAAACAAAGGCACAGAGATATTGTCCCAACTTGCCAGTGCGGTTTTAGTGAAGTTCTGGGTTCTAGAGAAGCAGAATGGTTTAGAAAAGAGAAGTAGAACAAGAGTCAGAGACCCAGGGATTTGCCCTCAATCTTCACAGAAAAAATTACATAACTTTGTATCAGGAACGGTTCCCCAGAGAAATGGAACCAAAAGGATACAAACACACACACTCATTCATTCATTCATTCATTCATTCATTTTAATGAATTACCTCATATGACTGTGGTAAGGGCTGGCAAGTCAGAAATTTGTAGGGCAGGCTGGAAACTCTGGCAAGAGTTGATGCTGCAGTCTTAAGACAGAATTTCTTCCTCTCCCAGAAACTTTAGCTTTTGCTGTTAAGGCCTTCAACTGATTGCATGAGTCCACACAAACCTCAAAGAGGTTTTTTGACATCTCAGGGCCTCAATTTCCTCATCTTTAAAATGAAAATAAAGTCTCTTTCTTGCTCCAGATCTGTGCTTGGGCTGATTAATCATTAAGACTCTCTTCTTATCTGCTGAATTCGAGGTCAAGCAGAGAAGCAGAAGTGAGTTATTGGACTTTGAGCCTTGCAGGGCCAGAAGAGAAGAATTAGACTCATTTTTAATGATCATTTAAAAAACAAAACAAAACAAAAAAACTTCCCCTTTTGCCCTGAAAGTAAATATGTAAGGATGTTCTTTTAAAAACCTTAATCTGTTCCTGAGGCTGTTCCTCTGGGGTTTGCATCTCTAAATCCTTTCAGATCCAGGCTTGACATGTGAGGAACATGGGCATTCCTCTGCCTTTGTTCCTTGTTTAGAGATCGAATTCCCAATGAATCCACAGTTGGAAGCTTCCGCTGCAGAGCCCATTCTAGAGTCCTTTGCTGCTTGGGAGCTGGGCTACCCCGCTGCCGCGCTGGCAGGACGCACAGGCTGCTTTCACTCTGAATTCTGCTCTAGGGCCTTTCGCTCTCATGCATCGTTCCCAATATGTCGCCCGCCTAAGAGATTTAAGCTTCTTTGCCAAAGGAGTGGCTTTATGGGGGCTTGAGAGGGAAGTGGTTGTTTAGTAACCTAGGGAGCATTACGTTTTAAGTTTTACTCCCATATAATGCATTTTCCAAACTTGTAAATTCATAGATCTGGACGTTTTGCGTTTTGGCAGTATTGAAATTAGCGTTTAATAATCCCTTACTTTAGGGTAAAAATTTAGGGTGTTCCACATATTATCTCATGTGATTTTTAATTAAGAATAGATTAAGTAACTTGCACAATATTTTTAAACTGGTGAAAAAAAACAGAGTTGTGCGTAGATCCTAGGGTTACCATGCTGGCTCTGAAGTGTCACACCAGGTGAAATAATTTTCATGCTTTCAAAACATACATTATTTGCACTCTCAATCACCCATTATTAGGATTTCAGGGTGCATCATTTCTGAAAAATCTGGATAGGAAATTTTACTTGAAGACAGCTGCTTACAAATTGTATTACTTAAGCCAGGGATAGGCAAAACATTTTCTGTAAAGAGACCGATAGTAAATATTTTAGGCTTTGTAAGCCATATGGTCTCTGTTGCAACTATTCACCTCTGCCATGGTAGTGAGAAAGCAGCCATAGATAATATTTGCCAAATAAATAGCATAGCTTATTTACCAAAACAGGTGGCAGGCTGGATTTGGGCCATGGGCCATTGTTTGCCAGCACCTGACTTAAGCTATGATGCTGTTTGGACCATAGACTCTTTCACATGGTGTTTCCAAAGGCATTAGTAGAAACGTTTGTCGATGATATTCTTAGTCAAATGGGAAGGTGAAATTTGTTTTACAATATACTCCCCTTAGTACTTCAGAAAATTCTCTGCACATTCACCTCACCAATATATTCTACAAACTTGACTGAAACATTATGGGATCATAGAATGTTAGAGCACAAAGGGATAGTTCAGATAATTTAGTCTAAACCCTTCATTGTATAGTTGAGGAAACAAGGGTGCTTTTCAACCTCCCATCTGAAAGTAATGTGGATATTATTGAGAACACTGAGAACCGATGAGTGGTGAGATTAAAGTATAGTTGGAACATGGGTATTTCTTTGCCAAAGAAAAAGCTGACCATATAAAATGCACCCTGGTAACTTCATTTTCCCCTTAGTTATATTACAAGGAGTTTGTTTTTCCTCTAAGGTATTATAAAGGCTTTAAAAATATTAGGCAGAATGATATGAAAAGCTTCCTAGTTCTTAGATTTGAGCAAATGTCTTTTCAAAATGGTACTCTTCTGGTTCCTTTAGTTATTGGCTGAGACACTCAAAGATCTCTTGTTTTGATATAGCCTCCTACAAGATGCCAGCAGACTAAGATCAGTGGGTGTCACAACAGAAAACAGATGGCACATTCAAATTAGGATCATTCAAAGATGTGGGTGGAGTGTTAGAGAATCACAGGGGATAGAGCCTTTACCCAAGGGTTATACCAGAGAAGCTGTTATCTGCTCCTAGGCCCAAAAAGGTGAGGAGAGGGCAAACGTTGGAACCTGCAGTCAGGAGGCTCCCTTGAAAGCAACAGTGGCACTTAGTCATACACACAGCTAGCCTGTGCTAGACCATGTCCACTTGGGACCTCTGTTCCTGTCTAAGGCTGGGAACTCTGTTTCCCAGAATCCCCGCCCATGAGAGGAACTTGTATAAGATTTAGAAAGCGGGTGTGAAGAAAGATCATTATTCCAGAAGGTCACGTTGGTCAGACACAGAGACAGACAGATGTGGCTGTTCCTGGCTGGCTCCAGCTGGTCCTCCTTCTCTTCCTGACCCACATATAGCTCATCTCCCCAACTGCTGATCCTGTTCACCAACTCAACCTCATGCCCAACATCAGGTACTTGGCAGCAGCTTCCACAGACTTCTCCACAACCTCCCTTTTCTTGATCCCAGTTTGCCAACCGAACTTGCATGGCTCCTCAGAATTTCCTCTGAGAAATTTCCAGAAAAGCATCTGTGCCAGTGCATCTGGCTGAAGTGACTAGATATTCTTTTTCTGATCCTCTGACTCTGCCTTCCAGACCTTCATTTTCCCAGCTCCTTCTTCATTTGCATAAGAACTAATTTCTATATCAAACCTCTCATTCCCATATTATTTGAAGTGACTCTCTTTTCTTGACTGAACTCTGATGCATAGGTAGCCCAAAACTACTTCACGGGGAGGAAGCTGGGTAGATAAATACTCTGACCCGTCCCCTTCCTCCTTTCAGCCTCCTGCCAGAACTCTGCTAGCTGAACATGACCAAAAGCTAAAAGCAAGAGACCTTAAAGTGTAGACCTTGCAGGCACCTCCAGAGTAGAGAGCCGGGTGCAAGGGCAGAGGGATCAGGAGGGGCAGCAAGAGATCTCTGGCACAGTCCACAAAACAGTTATTGTTAAAACAAACGTTCAAGAAAATCTGAGAATTTCTTACAACTTCAGCTATACACAGGTAGCTAAAGGTAAGGTGAATGACCTTTTTTGTACTTGCCCCTGCCAAATAAAAAATAAACATAACCAAAGCCTTCAAATGAATATCTAAGAAAAAGTAAGAAACTGAAAAGCAACTCATTTGTTATTAGCTTGCTTTGTTTTAATGGAAATGAAGCGCATTTAAGCACATTTTATAAAAAGACTCTATGTAGAATAATGAACCACCTGTGCTTTGCCTTTATGCAGGAGAGAGGGGGGGAAAAAAAGATCCTGAATTTTTATAAAGAAATTTAAATTAGACACTAAAAAAAAAAAAATAGAAAGAGAAAATACTCGGCTATTCATTCCAAAGTCAATTAAAGTAAGGATTTATTCTAAAGAGAATCTTATCTACGCTTTGGTAATTCCTTACCTGTTTCTACTAGGAGCCCTATTAGGAAACAAAAGGACTCTCTGGAGTACTGCTGTCTAACAGAAATAAAATGCAAGCCACATATGCAATTTAAAAATTTCTAGAAACTGCATTTTAAAAAAAAGAAATAGGTAAAATTAAATTTAATAATATATATTAACTTAACCTATCAAAAATATTAGCATTTCAACATGTAATCAATACTAAAAAATCATTAATGAGCTATTTCACATTCTTTTTTTTCATACTAAGCCTTTGAAATCCAGAGTGTATTTTATACTTAGCACACATCTCAATTCAGACCTGCCACATTTCAAGTGCTCAATAGCTACATGGGGCTGGTGGCTTTTGTATTGGACAACGCAGCTTTAGAGCATCTTACCGTCCATTAAGAGTTTGTCATTCTAGTTATACTGTGGTTGAAAGAACGCATGTTACTATCTGCCTGTGCTTTTCACCAGTGTTTCTGGTTCCTCTCTCCTTTTGGACACATCCCCACCCCTTTGTAGTTGGGCAAGGGCAAATGACTGGTTTTGGCCAATGGAATGCAAGCAGAAGGACTGCATCACTTTTAGTTACAGGCATTTCAGAGCTGATGCAAGTTTCTTCCTGCTCTCTGTTCCCCTGCCATGATGATCGTGGAAGCTTATGTTGAAAATATGAAAGTGCCCTGAGACTGAAGCCTGAAATGCTGAGCCAACACATGGAGGAGAGCTGCCCTACACAACTGAGATAGTAACTTTTGTTCTCTCAAGCATTGCTTCTCTCAGGGGGCCCTCTCAGGGTTCTGATAACAGCTCCTCCCTCTGGCCCCTTCAGCCTGAGTGTGGCAACTGCTCTCTGATGTTGCTAGCCCTGCTGTTCTGTCCTTCTCAAGTCCTGCCCCTACTTGGGTAAACCATACCTTTAGTAAACACTCCTCAATTACCCCTTTGATTACGCCATCTCTTTCCTATCAGGATTTTAATTGATTCAGCATGTTATATTGGCCAAAGTTGTGAAATGAGCCTAAAGACAGAACCAGAGGAGTGCCTTCAGGAAATAATTCCTTGAGTGAATGTAAATCAATTATCAAAGCATCAGCCTAAAATAGTTCTCTCACCAACCACTCATTATTTAAAAAGATGTTCTTTTTCTTCCCTAGGTAAAAATGTACTCTCATAGCTCAGAGAGATTTGTGTTTAAGAAACTCTTAGCTTGAACCTGATTGGTCTTTATTATTTCTTTAATTTCTTTATAACCAAGTCAGTTTCAAGCATTTACTTACAGATTTCTGTTTGGCAGAAATAGTTACAAATAAAAAATCACTAGAAATTGTGGTTAAAGACTACCTCAAGTAAGGGCAGCCTTCAGGAATGAGCTCAGACCAAGAAGCCTGAAACTTTAATTAGAGTTATTGGTGTAACACCTGTTCATGTAGAAAGCTCAGAAAAATGCAAATAAGCACAAAGAAGGTAAAAGTAACTTATCATGCAAAAACGATCACCATGGTGTACATAATTCCAAAAATTTTAAAATTGGATCTTTTTGTCCATATATAATTTTTAAAATTTGTTTTTATGACTAAATTTGAACTTATTTCTATGTTGATAAATAATTTTCTATACTATCATTCTTTATAGTCACTACTTTGTCGTCATTACCCCTTTCCGTTTTATTAGAGCTTTAGGTCAATGCTAATTTCTCAATACTCAAATAATACAAACTTCCTTATACAAATATTTTAAGTCATTGACCAAATTTTCTGCAAGTCAGTTCTTGGAAATGAGAATGCACATTTTAGAAGGTTATGAGTGTTTTAAAAGCTTCAGATAGATTTCCAATATGCCTTTCCAAAAGTATTCAATCTATATTCTTATTAGGAATGCAAGCAATTGCTTTCCATTCCCACATGGACACCTTGCCAACACTGGATATTATCTCTGATCTTGTCTCTTTGATAGGAAATAAATGGTAACTCATTTTAAGTCTGTGTTTCTTAGTTACAGTGAAAGAAAAAAAAATCCTTATATTTAGGACAATTGTATTTGTTCACTTAAGTATTGGCAGTCTTTGGAATTTTCCCATTTTGCTATTACTGAGTGTTTTGCCTGGTAAAACTGTCTAAATGCTAACGATTGAGTGCTTTCGTTTGGCTAAATTCTGGGCATAAATAATTTCATGCAATATCCCTTCCACCCTCTGAAATCAGTACAATTTTTCTTCCTTATATAGATAAGGAAATGAAAGCATATAAAGCTTAGTAACTTAATCAAAGTAATGTAATTATTGTAGTAGATGTCAATGGTGAGATGGCCCAATTCCCTTGTCCTTAGCACCCACCCTCCAGCTGCTGTGGTTGGTGGCTGACAGCTCACTGCAGCACCTTTCTCTAGAAAATTATCCTCAGTTAACCAGGGTGGCCTGCAACCAATGACTAACAGATAGGAAGGAGCGTACAAAGCCCAGGCCCCTGGTCTCAAAGTGAGAAAGCTCATGTTTGCCCCAAATCTTCCCATGGGATCAGGCTGAGTCTTGACTTCAGCTGAACCCTCCTATCTAACTCCTTCCCCTGCCCTATCCTGCTTCTCTCACTCCTCCAGGTTTCACAAGAGTGCTTCCTCAATTAGTCACTTGTATAAGAATCTTCCCCTCAGGCTCTGCTTCTAGGGCACCCAACCTAAGACAGCTGGTAAGTGTGAAATTTCATACTCAAACCCTGGCAATCTGACTCTAGAATCCACACATGCAATCAGTAGAGTATACTGCCTTCCTATCAGAGACACCAGTCCAGACACCATAGATAGCAAACACTTTCTTCTAATTTGTTATTTGCCTTTTAACTTTAAATTTGCTATAAAGAGGTATTAACTGTCTATAGACAAATCTATTGTTCTCTTGCATTGCGATTTCTATTTTTGATGTCATGCTTATCCATCTTGAAGTTTAAGCTTTGTTCTAGTTCTTTTCTGGTTTCATTTATTTACATTTAAAAAAAAAAATCCATGTGTTCAATTGTTTAATAAATTATTTAGGACGGGAAAGTTTGAATCCCAATCATTCTAGCACCATTAAAAATCCATCATGTACTCACCAATTTGAAATGCTGCATTTATCACATTTACTCATAATGTACCCTTGATCTTGTTTTTTGGCTCTCAATACTTTTCTGCAGATTTCTATATTATAGTGCTAGGTCCAAAATTTTAAAATTTCTTCTTATTGAAGTTTTTTGGGGTATTTCTTTCCATTTTTATTCCAGATAAACTTTGGAAATTAGAACAGTTAAAAAATAACTGATTGGGAAGCGGGTGTGGCTAAATCGATAGAGCCCCCGTTTACCATGCGGGAGGCCCCGGGTTCGCTTCCAGGGGCCTCCTTGTGAGAGCAGGCCGGCTGCGCGGCGCGGTGGGCTGATGCAGCAGGACCTCACAGCAAGGGGGAGATAAGCAGACACGGAAGAAACACACAGCGAATGGACACAGTAAAACACAAGCAGCAAGGGGGGGATAAATAATAAATAAATAAATCTTTAAAAAAATAAAATAAAATAAAACAACTGATTAATTCATTGGGCTGCACACTTATATGTACCTCTCTGTATGTATGTTATCCTTCAATAAAAATTTTACAAGAAAATAGCTTTGGCATTTTATTTGGAATTTTACTGTTTATAAAACAATTTAGAGAGAATTGTTATTTTATAATATTGAAGAATTCCTTACAAGTACATGCTATCTCTCATTTATCCAAGTATTTTTATGACCCTCAGTAAAGTTGCATAGGTTTTAGATTTTTCTATGCTTTATATGCCTTAAATTTATTCATAGATTTTATTATGGTTTTTATACTTGAAAATATTGTATTTTGAAATGGGGGTGAATACGTAGAAGAGCTATTGGTTATTTATTTTGTGAGGCTTAGCAATACAAATATATCAGCACATAACTACCTGGATTGTAGTTAAAAATATTACTGGCAAATAATTTTCAATCTTAAGGTATTCAATTTAATTCTGATGTTCCATCGATGTATCTACCATATTTACAGTTCATTAATAAGTAAATTTACATTATGTTTTGGGGTGTACAAGCCCCATAGTCTTTCCCAGGTAGAAGACCCTGGGATATCTCAGTTTTCCCAGAGGGCTCTCTCTTTTCAGGGCTGATAGACTGCTGCTACATTCTAATGCAGCATGCCAGCCAGCATCTGTTCTGATAGATCAGCCCTCTCTTCTAATTGGTTGGTTAAATTATTAAATTTTGCATGTCAAAGTTCCCACTCAAGTGAAATATTCAACATGCCATGCTGTCTTCAGGTTCTCGGAATTAGTGCACTGATCTTAGAGAGTTATTAAGACTTTGGCTGGTTCAATTGAGCAAGATAATTATCTTAGCAAAGTGGTCTTAGATTAATCTGTTACAAACAAAAAGGTAATTTCTTAAAGTAGAGTGTGTCCTCTACTTGGAGACAAGTCAGCTTGAGCTGGAAATTATCTCTCCTAAAGAGACAGCAAAGTAAATGCTAGCTACCGAGTTTTACTGAAATCTTAATAGGCACATAATCGTCAAAAGCAGTAGATAAGAAATCAGCTACTTTGCTATTATGTAACAGGAGCATTGGCTTTCCAGCTCAGGATCTCTGGGTCATTACTGTCTCCCCCACCCAGTTTTACTCAGATAACTCTATATTTTAAAGGCCATTATTTTCAACATCTCACTCCTGGTTCCAATTCTTAACAGTTTTCTGTTTAAATTAGGAACCTGAACTAGACAATAGTATAGAACAGAGTATCCAAATTGAAAAAGCGAAACATGGGGCTAAGCTTTAGGAACCTGCCAAACCCAAGGGCTTGAATGCCATCAAGAACGTTTTCCCCTTATTCGTGCTCCTCAGGATCAACAGTCATGTTTATCTCTCTAGCTTTACATCTTATAGCTTTAGCCACCTGCAAGAGGCCAACTTGACTCCCTGGCCCCAATTCCAAAAGTCCCTGGAAGAAAGGCCTTTAACCCAGTTTAGATCAGGTATACTTCCCTGTTACAGCCCACTATAGTCTATGGTTTGGGAAACAGATCCTTTTGTAAAATTCAGCTGTTTCTGTGGTAACCATGTGAATTGGGAGTACGGTTCTCTGGAAAGAGCTTGGGGCCTAGAGGGTGACGAGTACAAAAGAGATGGGCAGATGTTACCACTACGTTTAATAAACAGACTAAGTGACTGCTTATATAATGAGATTTTCCATTTAACATTCTTAAAATGTCCCCTCCAATCAATTTCCCAGTATCAAAATTGTGTCAAGGCAATCTGCCTCTTGGAAGCTTCAGTTAAAAAGCAAAATGGCCTCTGCTACCGCTGACTTCACATCGTACTTTCTTCCCCTTAGTAGTGCACTTCAGTCACAGTGACCCTCTTTCTGTTCTTAAATTCATCCTGATAATTCCCACTTTAGGACTTTTAGATTTACTGTTGCTCTGCCTAACACACTTTCCTTCCCAGATCTTTGCCTGGCTCGTCCCATCAGGCTCAAATGTCACTTTAGAGAGTTCTCCTATAATTATATAACTTGTAGCACCCACCAATACCTGACAATTCTGGGTATATTTGTTTTCTTGTTATCTTTAACAAACTGTAGATAATAAAATACTCAACCAGGAATTGCTTAAATTAAAGTTTTACTATCTCAACAATAATGTTCAGAGGTAGGCAATTTTACAGCTGGCTAGGTGGCTCAGCAATGGATCCAGAACTAGGTCTTTCTGCTTTGCCTTCCTGCAAGTATTGTCCATGTGGCCTCTCATCAGACAGCTGCAGAAGCTCCTGCCATAACCCAAAGTACGGTGGAAGGAGTGGGAATTTCTTGCACATCTAAGCAGAAGAAAAACTTTCCAGAAAGCCACCAGCATACTTTCACTAAAGTCTCAATGGCCTGAATTTGGTTTTGTATCCAAATCTTAGCTCCAAGGGAGTCTGAGAAAGCAAGTATTTGGTATCTTCAGTTTCCATTCAGCATGGAGGTGAGCACTGACAGCAATATGGGGGTGGGGAAGAAATGCTCTTGGGAAGACAAAAGTAAATCTATTATATGGTCTGTCTCTATGTATTTACCTGTGGAATGGAAATTTCACAAGAGCAGGCACCTGATCCAAGGCCAGCTCTACCTCTAACCTTACCAATTACATGAGCCAGTAGATTCCCTTATTGTTTAAGTCAGCTTGAGTTGTATTTTGTTACTTTCAACCAAAAGCATCCTAAGAGATAACCAAACACAATCTGATAAGCAGATACAATTAACTCAATCTTTAGGCACCACTAACATGCAGGGATGGCTTATCTTTTAAGCACAATAGGCTCAGTTCCTAGGGCCTACAATACTTTCAGGGGCCCATGAAAATGTTTTCATTTTAATTCTCTTAAAGAAATAAAATAAATATAGTAATAATGAATATATACTAACAAATCCAGTCTGGATTATATTTGTCTTTATCCCAGCACAGTTGTAAAATAGAATTTTTAACATTTTTTATATTTTTATGGAAGAAGGGGCCCATGAAGGTGAAAGTGCATAGGACTCACTAAAGCCATCATGTGGCCCTGATTAGATTATCAAATTATCATCTCGGGAATCTGACTGTTTGGGGATGAGTCAGGAATTTTGATAGTAGAGAGAAATTCAAGAAAACAGCCATGCGGGATGCTTTCTCAGAAATACTGACCAGCTGGTGTATTGCAATGGGGTGTCCTGAAAACCCAAGGGCAAACAAGATGATCCTGGGAACACAGAGGGTAGGAAATGATAGAAAAGTGGGAAGATGGAACACAGAAGGAAAGGAAGAGAAGCTGAGAATGGACAAAAGGGATTAACTATAAATAACTTCCTTTCATTAACTATGGCTCTGGTTACAAGGTCTACAGGGATCTTTTAGCTGGGGGCTATGACTGCTATTCTAGGATGCCAACATTTTTCCCACTTTTGAAACAAGCTCTCAGACGAGCTTTCAGAAATCAGTCTGCCAGCAACAGCTGGCTTAGATTGTTTCATATTGTATGTTATTTTGCCCTGTCCTTGTTCTTATTATAATTCTAGGCTCTCCATGTAATAAAAAGAAAAAAACAAACAAAACAAAACAAAAAAACACATCAGATTCACAGCCTTGCATTTGATACTCCCAGGAGTGTCTGGTTATTCAAAATAAAGCAAAAGAAAAATGTTTTAAGGAGTTATTTCATTTAAAATGAGTCCAACAGCAGGTGAGAGCACAAGACCATGGTGGAAGGCCTGGGTTGTGGAGGACCTGGCTCCTCTGCTGTGTGGCTTTGGACGGCTTTCTGGGCCACACTTGATCCTGCAATTGTAAAGTGAGAGAGTTTGAAATAGATAATCTCTAGGGACCCTGTAGTTCCAAAATTACTCTAATTTTGGTCATGTGGCAAGAGAGGAGTTTTCTAGAATCAAGCCAAAATTAGAGATTTGCAGATCTAAAAAGGTTAGAACCACTGTGGTACACAGAAAATGCCTTGGCATTGTCCAGTTGTGGGCAGCCCACCACTGGGACCAGCCCCTGAAATCAGGTTACACCATTCCCTGGAGCCGCTGTGAGGAAAGGCTGGGCCTGGTGAGTATATGGTGCTCTTACCTTGCTATTCAATATGAAGAGCAGTGTGTGCAGCAGGAAAGGAGTTAGACCTCACCAGCTTTGAGCAGCCAAGTCTTAGGAAGAACAAACCCCATCACTATGCTCTCCCTTCTCATGCACACGAACTACCAAAAGTTCCCTCCTGCCTTGACTAACCCAAAAAGGGTATCAGAAATTAGATCCTGTATCCTATTTTTACACTTTAAAAATCTATGGTACAAGAGGATTGTGGGAAGATAGAGAAGCTCCAGGATCAGTCCCCCCACCGGAACACACTATTAGACTGGCAGGAACTATCTGAGTCAACTATTTTGAAACTCTGGAGTTCATAGAACACTGTGCAGCATCTAAGGAAGAGCAGAAGGAAGAGGCTGGTAAATACTGGTGAATTTCACTCTCCCTGAAGCAACTAACATCCCCCACCTGCCAACTTTGCAGCCAGTAGCAATGGGGCCCTCAGCCCCAGCTCCTGAGGCAGCTTGCTGATGTCAGGTGGGAAATAAAGAACTAGTTTCCCAAGATCCATGGGTGTGTGGCCCAGTTGCTGAGCACTGCTTTTGATCGGCTACGTCAGTGTGCTGGGAGCCTGGTTCTGAGGGCAACTGCTGTTCCAACCCATTAGGGCAAAAGCTGCAGAGGAGTCTTAAAGACAGTACCCTTCCTCAAAACTATAGTAAACAGTCAAAGGGCTGCATTAACTGGGCAAGTGCCAAATCACGAAAACACAGCTTCAAAAAGAAATAGGAGAGGTTTCTGGTGGCCTTGCTAGCCCCTCCCTTAGACTCTCCAGCACAGTGTGGAGCTGGCCTGCTCTGCCCTTATAGGTCCCTAGCCTTCTTTCAGCTGGAAAAGGCTGATCTTGGGCTCACACCCAATCCCCACCACACCAGAATTTGCCTTCCAGGAAAAAACAGCTTGGGACAGTTAAAGCAGTATAAAAACAAAACAAAACAAAAACAAGTCAAAAAGCTTGGGGCAAAGTTTTATCAGCTTTAAGTCCTAAAATAGAGCACCCTAGGAAGGGAGAGGAGGAGGAAGCATTCAATATCCTGTAAACAGGGGACCTCCCAAGGGCACTAGCAAGCACAAGCAGAGGATAAGACACAGGCTCAGAAAAGACAGAGACGACCCTGGACTTTGCATTCACCTGGGGCTGACCTTCTAGATAGGGAGGCTGAACTCTGAAGGCGAACACTGGCCAATGCAAAGCCAAATTGCAAAGACTGTGAAAGTTGTTTTTTGCATTGGATTGTTTGGTTAGTTCCTGGCACACAAGGAAATCTATGTCATAGTAACAGCTGGATACAAACTCAAGAAACAGACAGTCCAGGGACTAAATCCAAGAGTTAACACTTTAAAATATTCAAATGTACAGAGTGTAACAAAAGATTCCAAGACAAAGAAATGGAAATGATGACCCATCCAAAGGAAGAGACAAAAATCTAGAAAACATCAATGAAGAATATCAGCCTATAGATATACTGGATAAAGACTTAAAAAAATGATCCTCAATTTGCTCAAGGAGATGAAGGAAAATACAGAGAAAAAGCTAAAGGATATCAGAGGGAAAAATGAATGAGCAATATGAGAATCTCAATAAAGAGAAGTTTTAAAAGGAACCAAACAGGGAAACGGATGTGGTTCAAATGATTGGACTCCCATCTACCGTATAGGAGGTCCAGGGTTCAATTCCTGGGGCCTTCTGGTGGAAGGCAAGCTGGCCCAAATGGAGAGCTGCCCCATGCAGAGTGCTGGCCTGTGCAGGAGTGCTGGCCTGTGCAGGAGTGCTGGCCCACACCGAATGCTTGCTGGAGTGGAAAGCTGGAGTAGCAAGATGACGGAACAGAAAAAGACACAGAGGAGAGACAATAAGAGATGCAGCAGACCAGGGAGCTAAGGTGGTGCAAGAGATTGAGTACCTCTCTCCTACTCCAGAAGGTCCTAGGTTCAGTTCCCGGTGCCACCTAAAGAGAAGACAAGCAGACACAGAAGAACACACAGAGAGCCGATAATGAGCACAAAATGACAAGGGGATGGGGGGAGAAATAAATAAATAAATAAATCTTTAAAAAATAAAAGGAACCAAACAGGACTACTAGAGTTAAAGACCACAAAAACTGAAATGAAAAATTTCCTAGAGGGGTTCAACAGCAGATTGGAGCTGGCAGGAGAAGAGAACTCAAAGACTAAACAATTGAGATGAGTCAGGCTGAAGAGAAGGAAAAATAAAAATTAAGAAAAGCAAAACTAGCTCAAGAGACCTGTGGGATACCATTAACAGTACAAATATATGCATTATGGGTATCCCAGAATAAAAAGAAAGCGAGAAAGGAGTAGAAGGAATATTCAAAAAAATAATTACAGAAAACTTAGTAAAAGATGTGAATATTCACATCAAAGAAGCCAATGAATACCAAATAGGATAAGCTTGAAGAAAAATATGCCAAGACACGTAATAGCTAAATAGTCAAATGCAAAGGACAAGTAGAGAGTTCTGAAAGCTGTAAGAGAAAAACAGTATGTTATATACAAGGGAGCCCCCAAAAGATTAAATGCCTATTTCTCATCAGAAACCTTGAAGGCAAGAAGGCAATGGGATTAAATACTTAAAGTGCTGAGAGAAAACAATTTGCACCCAAGAATTTTATATCTGGTAGACTTTCTTTCAAAAATGAGGGAGAGATTAAGACATCCCAGGCAAATAAAGGCTGAGGGAGTTTTTCACCATTAGACCTGCCTTACAGACAATGCTAAAGAGAATTCTTCAAACTGAAAGAAAAAAACAACATAAAGAAATAAAGACCTCTGGTAAAGGTAACCATATAGGTAACTATAATTGCCAGTATTATTGTATTGTATTTTTTGGTATGTAACTCCACTTTTTACTTCTTAGAGATTGAAAAAATACAAATGTATAAATTGTAATGATAAATCTATGGTTTGGGGGATACAATATAGAAAGCTATAATTTGTAACAAATACTAAAAAGAGGCGGAAGAAAGGGATATAGGAACAAGGTAGGTGTAAGCTATTGAATTTAAGTTGGTATCAAATAAAATGTGATTGTTATAGTTTACAATGGTAAATATTAGCCCCATGGTAACACAAATAAAATATATGAAAAATATATAGAGAGAGAAATAAGAAGGGACTCAAAATGGTACAATAAAAAAATCAAATACATATGAAAATAGAAATTAAAAAAAGAATTGAGGGTCAAAAAGATTAAGACTTTTAAGACCATGTAGTAAATGACAGAAGAAAGTCCTGCATTATGAGTAGTTGTAAACAGATTAAACCCTCCAGTCAAAAGGCAGAAATTGGCAGAATGAATTAAAAAAGAATAACCCAACTATATGCTGCTTACAAGAGACTCACATTAAACTCAAAGACACAGGTAGTGAAAAATGGAAAAAATGTGTACAACACAAATACTAAACAAAAGAGAGCTAGATAGCAATAAAACTATCAGATAAAATAAAATGTAAGTCAAAAATAGTTGAAAGGGACAAAGAAGGTCAATAATACTGCTGGAGGGGTCGACTCAACAAGAAAACATAACAATTATAAATATATATAATCATATCTAATGATAGACCCCCCAAAATAAGAAACTAATATTGACAGATTTGAAAGGAGAAATAGATAATTCCTTCCTGTTTCAGTTTCCTAGGCTGCTCAAAGCAATACCATGAAATGGTTCAGCTTAAGCAATGGGAATCTATTTGCTTATGGTTAGAGTCTGGGAAAATGTACAAATCAAGGCATCATCAAGGTGATGCTTCCTTCCTGAAGACTGGCTGCTGGCAATTCTTGGCTTCTCTACCACATGGCAAGATACATGGCAGGATCTTCTGTATTTCATTGCTTTCCGATTCTGGCTTCTGAGGCTTTCACTTTCTGTTTTCATTATGTTTTTTAAAGGATTCCAGTTATAGGATTAAAGCCCATCCTGAATGAGGTGAGTCACACCTTAACTGAATAGCCTCATCAAAAGATTCTACTTACAATGGGCTCATACCCACAGGAATGGATTAGCTTTAAGACCATGTTTTTTTCTGGGTACATACAGTTCCAAACTACCATGTACACTAATAGTAGGTGTGGCAGTTTGTCATTATTTATGAATCCCCAAAAAAGAGAAAAATTATGTTTGTAAACTGGGCTGTTCCTCTGGGTGTGATACCCTTTGACTGTATTAAGTTCAAAGGTTCTAAGTTTACTTGATAAAAGATTAGGGCTTTTGATTCCACCAGGTCAGTAGAGTATGACTCAGAGTTGAGTCCCCACCCCCTCGGTGGGCTGATATAAATGGACATTCACTCAAGAAGACACATGGGAAGAGAGATCTCCATAGATGCCAGGGAAGAGAAATTTGTCATGTGACAGAAGGAAGAAGGCTCAAACAGCTAAAGCCCCAGGGAGAGAAGAGCCGTTCACCTGATAGTTTGCAGCTGACCACAACAGAGCAGCTGAGCAGCTGAGAAGGCCCGGAAAGAAACAAGCTCTATGCCAAGAGAGAGGACTGGAAGCCCAGCAGGAAAGGAGAGACCAGGCAGAGATCACGCACCATCTTGCTTCAACACGTGGCATTGGTCTTGGGTGAGAAAGCAGCCTTGAGTTGGACTCTTTAGGACCTTGTGACTGTAAGCTTCTACCCCAAATAAATGCCCTTTATAGAGGCCAACAGATTTCTGGTACATTGCTTCAGCACCCGTTTGGCAGACTAATATAGTGGGAGACAACAATAAACCACTATCAGTAATGGAGAGGACATCTAGATAGAAGATCAAAAAGGAACTAGAAGACTTGAACAATACTATACCAACTAGACCTAATGGAATATTAGAAAACTGCACCCTACAGCAGCAGAAACTCATTTTTCTCTAGTGCACATGGATCACTATACAGGAAAGACCATATGTTAGGTCACAAATCAAGTCTCAATAACTCAAAAATATCAAAATCATACAGTGTATTTTCTCCAACAACAATGGAATGAAGCTAGAAATCAATAACAGAGGGAGAACTGGAAAATTCACAAAAATATGGAAATAAAACAATACATTCAAACAACCAATAAGTCAAAGA
>JAQZBX010005947.1:0-16713 GCA_029593785.1 Cabassous unicinctus
ATTCTTGGTATTACAACATTCCTTATATGATCAATTTCAAACCATAGAGAATTACTTCTTCATGTGTGTCACTGTTACAAGAGACAATAAACAAATTCAAACAGCTGAAACATCTTAAAATGCACCAAGCTTATGAAGTCTCCTACAAAACTTGAATTTTCTGTACATACTCCCATCAAATGAAGTCATTTCCTGTACACCACTCCTCTTGCAAACTGATCTTCTCTTTCCTTTCATTTAACCTAGAACGGCTTAAAGACCTAGAGAAAGATCACGATGGCTTGGGATTTCTTTCCCAAGACAGTGTTCTTTCTCTTCTCTTATCTCTAGAAAGAGAACTGCTCCAGCTGCAGGAGAAGCTTCTCCTTCTTGAAGATCTGCAGCAAGGTGGAGGACTCCTTCTTTGATATTCATCTTGTGGATGATGACCCCAAGAGGAAGGGGGGCCTCAATTATGACTTCTTTTTTCACCATTCAACAGTTCCACTCTTACACGGCAGCCACAAAGTGTTCTTCCATCTAGTTCTCAGACAGCACCAGCTTCACTTCCAGGATCTTCAAATTCCAGAAAAGCAAAGCCGGGAGAGTTTCTAGCAACCCACACACTTAGGAGTCGTCTGGAATAGCCGAAAGCCCGTTCCAATTCAGTCTTGTTATTGTTTCCAAGATTACCTTCGTAAACCTTACAGTCCAATGGAATCACAATGCATTTTGAGATCTTGTGTCGAAATGTGGCAGCTCGAATCCACACGCACGAATGGATCTTCTTGCTCCTCTTCGGTCTATCTGTCACAGATGCTTACCTTTACCCAGCAACCATAAAATGGCCTCTAATGTATTTTTTTAAATATATTTTTTATTGAAGTATATCATTTGTACATGAACATGCTTAAACAATAAGTGTATAGTAAAGATTGTAAACTTACAAAATAAACATACATAACATCATACAGGGATCTCATTCATTACCCCTGCCCCAACACTTTGCATTGTTGTGAAACATTTGTTACAAACTATGCAAGAGCATCATCAAAATATTACTACTAACTATAGTCTCTATCTTACATTTGGTGGGCTTTTCCCCCAACACACCCTATTTTTTAAAAATGTATTTTATTACAGAGGTTGTGAACTCGCAAAACAATCATACACATGTGTAGAATTCCCATACAACATTCCTTCTGAAAGCACACCACACCATGCTGGAACGTTTGTTACAGATTATGAGATAATATCATCAGACTATTACCACCAACCATGGTCCATAACATACATTTGGCACACTTTTTCCATACACCTCCATTATCAACACAGTACATCTTTGGCATTGATGCAAGAATATTATAGTTTTGCTGTTAACCACAGTCTATAGGTCGCACCAATTGTAATTTTCCCATGCTTCTCCACATTCCCACCACCCTGCAATAGTGATGTATATCTACTCTAGCTCACAGAAGAACACTCTTGCATTTGTACCCTCAACCACAATACTCATCCACCTCTGGGTTCATTGTGTTATTCAGTCCCTAGATTATTCTTTAGCTTTCTTTCAATTGACATTTACTTCCTTTTCAGCCACAATCCCATTTATAAACCAGTTGCTACTCACTATAATGTGTCACCATCAATTCTACCCTTTCCACACTTTTACAGTCAAGTTAATTAAAGCTTCTACATACATTAATCATCAGTAGTTCTTCTCAACCCTCTTCTTATCTCCTAATAACCTATACTCTAAGTTTTAACTCCATGTAAAATTCTTCATATATAGTTCATATTAATAAGACCATGCAATATTTGTCCTTTTGTGTCTGGCTTACTTTGCTTAGTATGTCTTCAAGATACATACAGGTTATCACATGTGTTCCAATTTCTTTTCTTCTTACTGCAACATAGTATTCTGTCGTATGTATATACCACATTTTGTTTATCCATTCATTGGTTGATGGACACTTGGGTTCTTTCCATCTTTTGGCAATTGTGAATAATGCCACTATGAACATCGGTGTGCAGATGTCTGTTTGTGTCATAGTTTTTAGTTATTCTGGATATATTCCTAGTAGAAGAATTGCTGGATCATATGGCAGTTCTATATTTAGCTTCCTGAGGAACTGCCAAACTGTCTTCCACAGAGGCTGTACCATTTTACACTCCCACCAACAGTGAAGGAGTGTTCCTTTTTCTCCTTATCCTGTCCAGCACTTATTGTTGTCTGTTTTTATAATAACGGCCATTCTATGCAGTGTTAGATGTGATCTCTTTGTTGTTTTAATTTGCATTTCCCTAATTGCTAGTGATAGTGAACATTTTTTCATGTTCTTTTTGGCCATTTGTATTTCCTCTTTGGAGAAATGTCTATTTACATCTTTTGCCCATTTTTTAATTGGATTGCTTGCTCTTTTATTGTTGAGTTGTATGATCTCTTTATATAGAATGGAAATCAAACCCTTATCAGATATATGGTTTCCAAATATTTTCTCCAATTAAGTGGGCTGCCTTTTCACCTTGATGAAGTCCTTTGAATCACAAAAGTGTTTAAGTTTGAGGAGGTCCCATTTATCCATGTTTTCTTTCATTGTTCATGCTTTCAGTGTAAGGTTTAAGAATCTACCACCTGCCACCAGGTCTTGAAGATGTTTCCCTACATTTTCTTCTAGGTGCTTTATTTTGCTTGCTTTTATATTTAGGTCTTTGATCCATTTTGAGTTAATTTTTGTATAAGGTGTGAGATAGGGGTCTTCTTTCTTTCTTTTGGCTATGGATATCCAGTTCTCACAGCACCATTTGTTGAATAAACTGTTCTTTCCCAGGTGGGTGGGTTTGACAGGCTTGTCAAAAATCACTTGGCCATAGATGTGAGGGTCTGTTTCTGAATCATCAATTCAGTTCCATTGGTCTATGTGTCTATCTTTGTGATAGTACCATGCTGTTTTTACCACTGTAGCTAGGTAACATGATTTAAAATCTGGAAGTGAGAGTCTTCCAACTTCACTTTTCCTTTTTAAGATGTTTCTGGCTATTCAGGGCCTCTTACCCTTCCAGATAAATTTGATAATTGTGTTTTCTGTTTGTTTAAAAAATGCTGGTAGAATTTTTATTGGGATTGCATTGAAATTGTAAACAATTTGGGTAGAATTGACATCTTAATGATATTTAGTCTTCCAATCCATGATCATGGAATGTTCTTCCAATTATTTAGGTCTTTTTAAAATTTCTTTTAGCAATTCATTATAGTTTTCTGAATACAAGTGCTTTACATCCTTGGTTAAGTTTATTCCTAAATATTTGATTCTTTTAGTTGCTATTGTAAATGTGATTTTTTTTCCTGACTTCCTCCTCAGATTGGGCATTACTAGTGTATAGAAACAGCACTGATTTTTGCATATTGATCTTGTATCCTTACACTCTACTGAAATTGTTTATTAGCTCTAGCAGCTTTGTTGTAGATTTTTCAGGGCTTTCTAGATATGCAATCATATCTGCTAATAGTGAAAGTTTTAATTCTTCCTTTCCAATTTGGATGCCTTTTATTTCTTTTTCTTGCCTAATTGCTCTAGCTAGAGCCTCTAGCACTGTATTGAACAACAGTGGTGACCGTGGGCATCTTTATCTTGTCCCAGATCTCAACAGAAAAGCTTTCAGTCTTTCATCATTGATGTACAATGTTAGCTGTGGGTTTCTCATATATGGCCTTTATCATGTTGAGAAAGTTTCCTTGAATTCCTTTTTTTGTAGTATTTTTATCATGAAAGGATGCTGTATTTTGTCAAATGCCTTTTCTGTGTCAATCGATAAGATCATGTGATTTTTCTTCTTTGATTTATTAATGTGGTGTATTATGCTGATTGATTTTCTTGTGTTGAACCAGCCTTGCATGCTTGGTATAAAACCCACTTGATCATGATGAATAATTCTTTTAATGTGCTGTTGGATTTGATTAGCAAGTATTTTATTGAGGATTTTTGCACCTGTATTCATTAGGGAAATGGGTCTCTAATTTTCTTTTTTTGTAATATCTTTATCTGGCTTTTGTATTAGGGTGATATTGACTTCATAGAATGAGTTTCGTAGTGTTCCTTCTTCAAGTTTTTGGAAGAGCTTGAGTAAGATTGGTATTAAATCTTCTTCTTTTTTTTTTTTGCTTTATAATCCTGTAGTGGAGAAGGTATTTTTGAGCATGATACAAAATTCAGAAGCCATAAATAAAACAATCTAATAACAACTAATAACAATTTTAAATGTCAGCCTGGCCAAAAAAAAAAGTCAAAGTCAAATGGCAAACTGAGAAAAACACTTTTAAAAAACAAAGGGCTAATGTCTTTAATATGTTGAAAGCCCCTGGAAAACAGTAACACCAACAACCCAGTGGAAAATACGCAGAGAACATGAAATAGAAATGGCTGTTAAATATATACACGGTTATAATAAACATGTGTTCCAGTTTCAATATCATCATCGTCAATGGGAGCAACGATCTGTGTGACAGAAATCTAACAAAACAGTAAGAGGCTCGATTATACTTATAGGAGATGCAAATGAAGGTACAAGGAAAGCTGCAGGAATTCAGCCTACAGCAATATCCTACCTAGGTACAAAGTCGTTTGTACAAGGCATTGCTTATTGTTACAAAAGACTGGAAACAACCTACAGTTCTACCCACAGGAAACAGGATAAATACATTACTAATAAAAGGATGTGCAGCCATTAAAGGAATGTTCACATCTGTCTGAACACAAACTACCTTAAAAAGCCACGTATAAAGTGAGAAAGCTGTATAAACGCGTGTAAATGTCTACCCACAGACCTCCTTGTTGACAAGAAGGAAAACCGGGTCTTGGAGGTCAGAAGTGAGAAGGACATCGAGTTTTCACCCAATGCCCTTTCTGGCAACTTTTTTCTCTGTGTATCTGAAAAAGTATCTGTTTCATCCTATAAAGTTACTTTGAACTAGGCTGCGGAGAACAGCTCTCAGGGAACTTAAATTCCAACGAGCTCTAGAGGTGACAATGTGCTCTGCGACAAGCGAAGTGCCAGGAATGGGTGGGAGCACAGAGCCGGGGGGACCACATGCGAGGGGCGCAGGGGTCGTGGGGTCATGGAGAAGAAATATTAGAGGAAGCTGCCACAGGGAAGTCAGAAGAGACCAGGACCACAGATGTTCGCTCTGGTGAGTACACAGCAAGCATCTCCTGCTGAGACTGGCTTCTAAATGGCGCGTGTCATGCAGAGCAACCCCAGCCTCCCAGCAAGAGGCCTGGGGGGCTGGGGAAGGGCAGAGGGCGCAGCAGCTTCACGGTATGCCTCCAGGCCAGGGCACCCAGCAGCGTTAAAGGTGGGCGGGCGGCTGGTGGTCGCCAGGGCTGGCCAAGCCCACGTTTGGCAGCCGACTCCCTGCGGGCGACGGGAACAGGGGCTCCCTTACACCCTTCGCCCCGTCCTAGGTGCCCCGAGCCTGCCATGTCCCTTCTCCCTGCTGCAAGCGACTGAGAGCTCCGCGGAACCAGGTGTGAGGCTTAGCATAAATTAGCCCCTGAGGCCTGCAAGGACCCCTGCATCCTCAGGCAGGGAAGGTGCGGAGCCGCTGGGGAGGCCGAGGTGCGTCCCTGCCTCCCGGGACGAGGGCGGGACCACGCAGGCCCGATTAGCCTCGGCTGCCACCACTTACCACGGCCTCGGGCCCTTCCTCACTCCTAAATTTTTAAATCCTTGGAAGAACTCACCTGTGAAGCTGTCTGGTCCTGGGCTTTTCATTTTGGGGAGCTGTTTGATGACTATTTCAATTTCTTTACTTGTGATTTATTTGTTGAGGTCTTCTATTTCTTCTAGGGTCAGTGTAGGTTGTTTGTATGTTCCCAGGAATTTTTCCATTTCGTCTACATTATCTAGTTTTTTGGCATAAAGTTGTTCATAGTATCCTCTTATGATCTATTATTTCTGTGGGGTTAGTAGTAATGTTCCCATTTTCATTTTTTATTTCATTTATTTGCATCTTCTCTCTTTTTTTCTTAGTCAGTCTAGCTTAGGGTTTGTTGATTTTATTAATCTTCTCGAAGAACCAACTTTTGGTTTTGTTCATTCTCTTTATTGTTTTATTTTGTTCTGAATTCCATTTATTTCTGCTCTGATCTTTGTTATTTCATTCCTTCTACTTGCTTTGGAATTAATTTGCTGTTCTTTTTCGAGTTCCTCCAGCTGTGTAGTTGATTTTAGCTCTTTCTTCTTTTTAATGTAAACATTGAGGGCTATAAATTTTCCTCTCAACACTGCTTTCGCTGCATCCCATATGTTCTGATATGTTGTGTTCTCATTGTTATTTGTCTCAAGATATTTATTGATTTCTCCTGAAATTTCTTCTTTGACCCACTGATTATTCAAGAGTATGTTGTCCAATCTCCATGTATATGTGAATTTTCCCTTTTTCTGCTCCTTGTTGATTTCCAACTTTATTACATTATGATCAGAGAAAGTGCTTTGTATAATTTTGATTTTGTTGAATTTATTGAGATCTGCTTTGTGACCCAACATATGGTCTATCCTGGAGAGAGAACCATGAGCACTTGAAAAGAATTTATATTCTGCTGTTTTGGGGTGCAATGTTCTGTATATGTCTATTAGGTTTAGTCGATTTATCATATTATTCAAGCTCTCTGTTTCTTTATTGATCCTCTGCCCAGATATTCTATCCAATGCTGAGAGTGGTGTATTGAATTCTTCAGCTATTATTGTAGAGACATCTATTTATCTCTTCAGTTTTGCCAGTGTTTGCCTCATGTATCTTGGGGAATCCTGGTTAGGTGCATATACATTTATAATTGTTATTTCTTCCTGGGGAATCATTCCTTTTATTAATATGTAATGTCCTTCCTTGTCTATAATAGCAGTTCTGCTTTTAAAGTCTATATCATCTGATATAAGTATAGCTACCTTAGCTTTTTTTTGGTTCCTGCATGCATGGAATATCTTTTTCTAACCTTTCACTTTCAATCTATCGGTGTCCTTGGGTCTAAGGTGAGTCTCTTGCCGATGGCATATAGATGGCTTATATTTTCTTATCCACTCCTCCAGTCTGTGTCTTTTGATTGGGGAGTTTAATCCATTAATATTCAATGTTATTACTGGAAAGGCAGTTCATATTTCATCCATTTTGATCTTTGTGTTTTATCTGTCATTTTGTTTTTGACACTTTTAGTTACTGTTACTGATACAGACATCATTTCTAGACTCTCTTCTAAGCCTCTCTCTCCTGTCTTTTCTTTTCAGTCTGTAACACTCCCTTCAGTATTTCCTGCAAAGCTGGCCTTTTAGTTATAAACTCTCACAGTTTCTGTTTATCTGTGAATATTCTAAACTCACTCTCATTTTTGAAAGATAATCTTGCCGGATATAAAATTCTTGGCTGGCAGTTTTTCTCTTGCAGTATATTAAATATATCATACCACTGCCTTCTTGCCTCCATGGTTTCTGATAAAAAATCAGCACTTAATCTTATTAGGTATCCCTTATATGTTATGCATTGCTTTTTTTTTTTTTTTTTTTTTTTTTTTTTTTTTTTTACTGCTTTCAGAATCCTCTCTTTGTCTTTGGCATTTGACATTCTGATTAGTATGTGTTTCAGAATTGGTCTATTTGGATTTATCGGATGGTAGTACGTTGTGCTTCTTGGACCCAGATATCAATGTCCTTCAGTAGGGTTGGGAAATTTTATACCATTATTTCTTCATATATTCCTTCTGCCCCTTTTCCCTTCTCTTCTCCTTTTGGGACACCCATGAAACGTATGTTTGCATGTGTCTTGCTGTCATTTAGTTCCCTGAGACCCTGTTCAATTTTTTCTGTTCTTTTCTTCATCTGTTCTTTTGTATGTTCACTTTCAGAGGATATGTCTTCAAGTTCACCAATCCTTTCTTCTGCTTCCACAAATCTACTGTTATCTGCCTCCAGTCTAGTTTTAATTTCATTTATTGCATCTTTCATTCCCATAAAGTCTGCTATTTTTCTATGTATGCTTTCAAATTCTTCTTTGTGCTCATCCAGTATCTTCTTAATATCCTTAATCTCTTTAGCTATTTCATTGAATTTATTAAGGAGATTTGTTTGAACATCTATGATTAGTTGTCTCAACTCCTTTATATCATATGCAGTCTTATCTTGTTCCTTTAACTGGTCCATATCTTCCTGTCTCTTGGTATGGCTTGTAATTTTTTGTTGGTGTTTTCGCATCTGGCTTGCTAGATGTATTTATTCTGGGTGCAGTTTCTCCCTTTAGTTTAGGCTTTTCTTGTCTTTTTTCCCTTGCTGGTTGTATAGTAGGAGCCAAGGATGTCGTTGGTGCTGTAAGCTATGGAGGCTGAAGCTGCCCACGTTGCCCCAGGAATTGAAGAAGCTTCTCCCAACTTTCTCCTCTGTCAGGGGTAGCAACAGAGCTGCAGCCATGTATAATAATCCAAGTTGGACAGGACAAGACTGTCTGTAGTTGCCCAGAGAGACTGATAAACCTTCACACCCCTTCTTCCCCTACCTTGGGTGGGGATGGAGCTGTAGTTGTGGGCAGCAGTCTATGCTGTGTGGGTTCAAAAGGACCACAGTTACTTAGGTAAACTGACATAGAACCAGAACCCCTCCCTGCAAGAGGTGGGAATGGACCCTCTGGATTGCCCAACAATCTAATCTTTGTGGGCCAACTACACCTGCAGTTGCCCTGAGAAGCTGAGGGCATAGTGTCCCTTCTGCCCTTTAAGGATAGAAACTGAACCACCAACACCCAACAGTTCAGTCCCTGAAGGCTGAAAGTACCAACCATTGCCCAGAGTGGCTGAGGAAGCACCAGCCCTCTCCTATCCTATTGGGTGTGGGGGGTGATTCTACGAGTGCCCAACAGTTCAGTCCCTTTAGGCCGAGAATACCTGCCATTGCCCGGAGAGGCTGAGGAAACACCAGTCCCCTCCTATCCCATTATGATGTGGGATTGGATCCACAGGCACCCTGCAGTTCATTCTCTGTAGGCTGAAAGTACCCTCTGTTATCCGGCAAGGCTATGGAGACACCAGCCCCCTCCTATCCTATTGGGGGTGGGGGTGGATCCATAGACATCCAACAGTCCAGTCAATATGGGGCAAAAGTTTGCCCAGAAAGGCTGTGGAAACACCAGTCCCCTCCTTTCCTATTGAGGGGTGAGGGTGGATCCACAAGTACCCACCAGTCCAGGCTGTGTGGGCCAAAAGCAGCTGCAGTTACCCAGAGAGGCTGGGCAAACACAGTCCGACTCTTTTCCTATTGGAGATGGGGGTGGATCCTCAGGTGCCCAATGGTCGGGTTTGTGCAGGCAGAAAGTGCCTGCAGTTGCCCTGAAAGGCTGAGGGAACACCAGCCCCCTCCTATTCTATGGGGGGACAGAGGTAGAGATGGACTCGAAGGCACTCAACAAACCAGTTTGTATAGAGTGAGCAGCCGAGGATACCCAGTACCTCTCCTATCCGATTGGGGTGTGGGCATGCAGCCCCAGGTGACTGACTATTTGGTCTGTGTGGGAAGAGAGCACTTGCAGTTGCCTGGAGAGCCTGGTGCAGGTCCTGCCAGCTTCCTATCTGCTGGAGGTGGGGCTGGAGCCTAGTTTAGGGCTGCAGTCCCATCTTGGTGGCAAGAAGCCAGTCCCTAACTTCACTGGCTTTTTGGTCAGTCAAGCTTCCCCTCATGCAGGGGGGCGCAGAGTCAAAATGGCAGCTACCGGACTTGAACTTGAACAGGCTCAAACCCTAGCTGTTTCTAGGATTATACTTTAGCCAGCCAAATCCACTAATCAGTAGCTGAGGTCGGTGGACAACTGTCTCTTCCTCCACCGTTTATGGGTAATGGAGCTTCTAACTCCA
The DNA here is from genome assembly GCA_029593785.1 of Cabassous unicinctus. Lineage (NCBI taxonomy): Eukaryota > Metazoa > Chordata > Mammalia > Cingulata > Chlamyphoridae > Cabassous > Cabassous unicinctus. The sequence continues at coordinate 9,867 of JAQZBX010005947.1, forward strand.
GCCATGGAATATCTCCTGAGGCGGCTTGCACTGCTAGAGTAGAATGGGCACTGGCCTCTGCAGCATGGCTTGAAGTTTCCCAGAGAGGTTGTGCAGGTCCCCCCAGCTTCCTCTCTGCCGGAGGTGGGGCTGGGGTTTAGGCTGGACCTGCAATCTGATCTGGGTGTAAAAAGCTGGTCCTTACCAGCACTGTGATTTTCAATCAGCTCAGCTTCCCCTAAGGCTGAGGGCAGAGTCAAAATAGCAGCTACCAGCCTCCTTCTGACCTGGACAGGCTCAAAGTTTAGTTGTTCCTAGGATTATACTTTAGCCTGCTGAATTCACCAATCAGTAGCTGAAATGGATACCACACCAAGTCTTCCTACCCCATTTTTTGGGGAATGGAGCTTCCAACTCCAGCCACAGAATACTCCCAAGGTGGCTTGCGCCACAGGCACCAACCTCTGTGGCATGGAGGCCTCCACTCATGAATTCTCTCTGCAGATGGGCAGTCTTCTCCTTCCATAGTTTCAAGGATACTCTTCTGGTTTCCTGGGGCCCCCAAACAGGTGCTCTAGGTAGCTCTGGGTGATTACTAACTGCCCTGCAGCATGAGCCGACTCCAGGAGCTCCTCACTCTGCTGCCATCTTGGCTTCCCGCCCCCCAATGAATTTTTAATCTCATCCATCGTGTCTTTCATTCCAATAAGGTCTGTTACTTTTCTTTACAGGTTTTCAAATTGTTCTTTATGTTCTCCATTGTATTCTTAATATCCTTTATTTCTTTAGTCATATTTTCTTTAAATCCTTTGAAGTGATTTAGGAGAGTTGTGTGATTATCACTGATTAATTGTCTTAAATCCTTTATGTCTTCAGAATATTTGATTTGTTCTTTTGGCTTGGCCATCTCTTCCTGTTTGCTAGCATGGCTTGTAATTTTTTTCTGATCTGGGCATCTGAATATGTTGGTGAATTTACTCTGATGACCAATTTCTCTCTCTTGCTTATTGTTTTGTTTTTGTTTTTTTTCACAGCTCTTCTTTGATATTTGGTTGAGCTTTTTCCCAGTCTTTAAAGTTGTATGGCTTAAGTTTTCACAACTAAGCCAGGGACTCACTAGTGGGGTGCATATTTTCTCCCAGGGGTTGGATACGGAAAGCCGGAACAATTTTTGTCCATGCAATTTCTAGAATGGCCAGCAGATGGCACTCATCAGCACACCTTTCCATGGAGGTGTTTAGCCTCAGCTTTTCTGTGTTCCTATGTTGAATCTCCAGAGCATAGATTCAAAGAAGGCTCTGCTGGCCAAATTCACTGAAGAAAAGGCCCCTGACTCCCCCTCCCTTTTCCCTTGAAATAGCTGACATAGAGGAAGATGTCTGATTCCCTTTCAGTCAGCTGCAGTGAGCCAGGGGTTTTACACGAGCTTAATATCTTGGGGGTGGGAGATGGGAGCCCTTCCTGGCCACAGCCGGGGCTTGGTAACTCACATTTGTTGTTTTGGCTTCTTTGTCTCTCTGTACCTCACCCTCCTGGGAGTTGTGTAGCACTGTCCTGGTCTGCTGACCATCAAAGCAGGTCCCTCATCTTTACCCATTGTTTTTGTGAGCATTCAGCGCTGCCTGTTAGTTGCCACCATCTTCCCACAATCCTCCGCAAAAGTCATTTTTTTTTTACCTTCTACTTTAGGAGTAGTATATTTAATAATCATTTAACTGAAAATGGGAGATAACTTACACAAATAAGTTTCTGCTGGCTTCTTTGTTACTTTCTACTCTTAGATTTAGGGAATACAATCAGAGTTATCTAAATGGGCTTTCTGGCTCTGCACTAATTTCTCTACACTTTCTCCTGATTCTTCCTACTGAAAACCTTTGTTCAAGTCAGGTTAATCTCATTATGGTCTTCTTAAACACTGTGAAAATTCCTGTCTTTCTACTTTTCATCTTAAAATACTCTTCCAGTTTAAAAAAATAATATTTTTTTCCCTTTCTTCCTCAAGTATTTCATTAATTGTAACATAGTCTTCTGTTATTCTGGAATACACTCATATTTCCCTTCTTTCATTTGTTCGACAAATATTTCTTGAGTACACATTATTACCAAACATGAATAAGATAGACTAAATCTATGATATCGTGTTAGAATATAGGGGGATAGAAAATAAATAATACACCTAACTATATAATATATCTTAAGATATTGATAATCATGATAAAGGCTAATTAAAAGGGATAGGAGTGGTGGAATGAGCTTTATCAAAACTGTCAGTTCCAATCTGTGACAAATTTCAGTATTATGCATCAGAGTGTTATTTTATTCACATGTATATAGCTTGGCTCCCTAGTTAAAGCATAAAATCAAAGAGATTGTGGGTTCATTTTTATCTGCAATAGATTTAGCTGTGCTTTGAGAAGAAGCACAAAAGCTTTTCAGACTTTGCTTCTTTTCCCCCACCAGATGGCTTGCAATGACCATGTAAGTAAACATAGTAAAAGATCACAATAATGTAAATGTGTATTTGGTTCTCCTGTTTCCCCTGCCCTTATTTTTAGACAAGGGAGGCTAATATTCTTATGTTTTGCTTGGAGATGAGTGAGAATGGGGATGATTTGGAGAAGTGAGTGCCAGATAATTGGCCAGCATCTCAGTTTCAGGAGGTAGAGAAGCAGAGGGTAGGTTCATGTGTCCCAATATCCTCCAGGGCCAATGACCCCCCACTAATCAAAAGATTCTTAGAATTGCAGTCACAGTCAAGAAAGTCTCAATCAGCCACAGAACCCAAAAATCTTTTCCTAATACTTAAGTTGCAGTGGACAAATTCCATCACGTGATGCCAAACTACATCAAGACCTGATAGGAGATGAAACAGTGAGAATGGGCTCTCACATCAATGACAATTGGCAATAATAAGTTCTTGTAGAATTGTATTGAATATTGAGATTAGAATGTAAATGGTTTAATCTCTCACTGTTAAAACCAAAGACATTGGTAACATTTTCCCACAGGTTTAATAAACTTGTCATATGTCATTGTTGTGTATATCACTGAGAATTCAGTAGGTATCAAAGCTTTTAGCACAATATTTGTATAGTTTTATAAAACATTTCAACTTTTCTTCCATGCTTATAGAAATAGGAATTTGGCAGTAGGTTCAGCATATGGGATATTAAAATTACCTTTTGCCATTGCATTTTAAATGATATCTCTGAATTACTTTTCATAAAATCTATGTGATAGTTTCCAAATTTCTTTTTCTTGTCTATTGGCACCTGCAGGGTTCCCATCTGAATTTTGAAATCTATAGTAACTTGAGTCATGTGGCTCCATGGGACATGATTCTGGCATTGGAGATAAATTTCCTTTTGCAACTGTTTTCCCTGTTATAAAGAGCCCAAACTTGTCTGTCTATAAACATTTGAAAGCCTCAACTGTTTTCCCATTCTCTGGTGCAAAATCAGATGTTCCTTTTAGCATATCATTTTCTTCTTTCTCTTTTATTCATGAGGTCACCATTTCCCCCTTTTAATTTTTTAAAAAATCTATCAGATGTTTAACTCCAACAAGTGTTTCTTTGATAATACCTTATCATGAGTTATATCCACCAATGAAAATAGATGTGTGAACAAAATAAAGAAACCAAAAGTCCATGCTAAAACTCATGAAATGAGTGTTTTTAAAAATTTTCTTTTTAAAGAAGCTTTAGATTACATAGATAATACATCAAAAATATACAGGGATTCCCATATACCCCACCCACTACCCCCAAACTTTCTCCCATTAACAACATCTTTCATTAGTGTAGTACATTTGTTACAATTGATGAACACATATTGAAGCATTGCTACTAAACATGGTCAATAGTTTATGTTATAGTTTACAATTTACACTGCACATTTTTATATGTTTTTACAAAATATATAATGGCCTGTATCCATTATTCAATGTCATTCAGAACAATTCCAGTGTCCCCAAAATGCCCCATGTTATACCTTTTCTTTCCTCTCCTTCCCCTCAGACCTTCTGGTGGCCACTGCCTTTCTATCAGTGTCTCAAGTTTTTCCATTGTTAGAATAATAGTAAGTCTACTTTTAGTCCATAGTTGCTTTCCCACCTTATGTTTCTTCATTCCTCAATCTTGAGGATTTTAGGATTGTGATGCCCACTCTGTTTCTAATTGAGATGGGGCTTAGATCCCATGCTGCAGATGGGAAACTGTCTTGCTTGCAGTTGTACATACATGAAATGAGTGTTTAATGGTGCCAATCACCTGGAAAAAAAATCAAAGATTTTAGATTTAGTAAACACTTAGGGGTTTGTTAATTAGATATCCTGTTTTTCTTTTATTCTCTCTTCTGCTTTTTGTTTTGTGGTATTTCTATCAATTCAGACCCAGGGTTTTGGGCCCTGGATGTCAGGCAATTTTTTTCCCTTTGGAAGTTTTTCAGAAATCCTGTGGGTAAGAGAGCATCTGGCTTACAATATTTATAAATGGCTGAGCTTTGTAATATGCATGCATAGGTAATGTGAAGACTAAAAGCACATGGGAACCTGAGCTGAAAACAGACTGACAGGCTATGCTGAAATGATAGCTCATATATGGGAAACATATATATGTTATTTTGGAGTCCTTACAAACTGAAGTTCCGAATGGGTTTTCAGAGGCCAACCTGAAAATATATGATAATATTAATCACAACTGAACATAGACATCAGGTAACCCAATATAGCCTAGCACAGTGGAGGTTATATATACCTCTACTGTTACTCATTGATCACTCACTGCTATTTTAAAATATGAATTTATTCTCTCTGGATAAATATTTATTTCAGTTTACTCATTATAACAAAATAATGCCTCATACCTCATACCACACTATTTGTAGGTTTTCTTCATTTATCCTAGACTAAATTTCCATTTTTGAAAAATGAGGATGTTTTAACCAGCTACTCTGTTTAGCACACTACTCTCTTCTGTATTTTGCTTTTCTAGCTTTGCCAGAGTTTACTATTTACTTTTTTATGTTTATTTTTTGAAAGAGATGACATGCTTTACTCTAGTACTTGATACCTAAGATTACTCCCATCTTTAAGATGCTGAGATTGTATTGATGTATTTTGTGATTAATGAGAAAGAATATAAGCTGAAATTTATCTATGCACCATCTCTTGAATAAAAAAGAGTGCTATGTGATACAAATGAATAAAGTAATAAGCATTATATTTCAGTTAAAAATAATTTTCCAAGATTTAATAATTACTTCACATATAAAAATTTATCTGTGACATAAACAAAGGCTATAATTCTTCACACTGTTGGTTATTTTATCCCAAATACAAAGCTACTCTTTAATATACTACAAACAAAATTTTCAGAATGATTTTAGTTTGGAGAAGAGACGATGATGTTAAAGGCAAGTCCCAAAACAGTAAAGCAGAAGTGTAAACACTTGACATATCAACTTTTTTAGGTCTTAATTTCTTCATCTATAAAATTCATTCTTTGAGGATGAAAACTGGGTAGTCGTTAGTGAGAAGCTACAGGGCTGTGGGAAAGGATGTAATTGTGATTCAGAACCTCTGAGTGCTAATCCTGGCTCTACCACTTATTAGCTGGATGTACTTTCAAAAGGAAACACTATTATCTTCCCAGCCTCTGTGACAAGGTCATTGTAAGGATCAAATATGTATGAAAGTACTTTATAAATTATGAAGTACTATCAAATCTAATCTATTAATATTTATTGCTGGATCCCTGATTTGCAAAGCAGGCCTTATTTATAGGAAATGTACAATGAGTTATTTTTAATTATTTTTAAACTGCAAATTGAAGCATGCTCCTTGGAACAAGAGAAAGAAACAGTGCAAGAATATGTAAAGACAAATCTAAATAACTATCCCATAAACTCTTTTCTTAATTCTTAGAGTTAAATAATGTTAAAAGCCTCATCAGGGTAGTGGATGTAGCTCAAGTGGTTGAGCACCTGCTTCCCACTTGGGAGATCCCGGGTTCAGTTCCCTGTACTGCCCAAAAACAAACAAAAACAAAGAACAAGGAAACAAGTGAAAAAAAACAACTCAGGGGCACCCATATGGCTCAGTGGTTGAGTGCCAGCTTCCCACATACCAGGTCCCAGATTCAATCTCTGGCCCTGGTTCCTCAAAAAAAAATAAAGCCCCATCAGTCATCTTTCACAGCTTTTTTCATGATCATGTAAATTATTTAATTATAAAATGAGTTCACTTTTCTTTTTCTATTTGCTGAATATTCATGATTTTCCTCACTATTCTTCTACTTATCCATATTCTTGTTTGTCTTGATTTGTTCTTCTATTTGCTTTTTTACTTTATTGATGGACATTCATTTCTTGTCAATTTGTAGAATGAGATAAATATAGTAATATCACTCATCTTTCATATTATGGTATCTTTGAAAGCTCTTAGAAGACTTAATAATTAGATAGCCTCTAATTATAGCACATATAAGCTTAATTTCAGGCAAATAAATTATGTAGAACAGCACTGTCCAGTACACTTTCTGCAATGATGGGAATTTTCTAAATCTGTACTGTCCAATATAGGAGCCTCTGGCCACCTGTGACTTTTGAGCAGTTGGAATGGGATTAGTGTGAATAAATAAGTAAAATTTAAATATTATTTAATTTTAATTAATTTACGTTTAAACTTATACTCCTACTTGTGGCTAGTGGCTACCTTAATGAGTAAGAATAGGGCTAAAGTTCTTTCAGGTACTTAGAATTTATTCTCAGGAAAAAAAAAGTATCATTTTAAACTTAAAACCTTAAAATATAGTGAAATGGTCATTTCACACAGACAATGTAAATGAATAAGGGTGATTTAACATAAT
>JAQZBX010005947.1:16813-54833 GCA_029593785.1 Cabassous unicinctus
CTTGAGTAGTAGAGAGTGTAATCCTGCTATATTCTCAAATTTACCAGAGTCCTTAGAAATCCTGATTAACCTTGACAATCACATGGCTGCTTTCTTGGATATTATTTGTATCTCTGGTGGTTTCACATCCTTCCATGTCAGAAAACAAATTTGGCAACAGCTTCTTCCAGGTTTCTCTTCTGTCAAGAACTATTACAGCATAATCTCTTTTCCTTCAATATGAAGTTTGAGGTTTTGTGATGAAATATCTGAATAAATATTTCATTGAACATCCACAAAATTAAAAATTGTCTATTTTAAAAATGGATTCACATAGAAATTTAAGTGTTTATAATATTCTACCTCACTTATCATCCAGTTATATAAAATAAGCATAAATAGATTCCTGTTTTAATCCCAGCTTTACACATAGGTTATTAAATCATGTGAACTTTACAAGTATGCTCAAGTTCACTAAATATTTTTAAGGTGAAATGGGGACTGGAACATACATTAAAGCCCAACAAAGATTGTTCCCCAATGCCATAAAGTATTTTAAAAGTGTGGATTTGAAGATCTTCCTGGGTTTAGCTATCATTTCCCCAAATTAGGCTCCATTTTTAATCTGTAAAAATCCAACTAATTGTGCTTACATCTGTGCTGTAGTAACAAATCATGTGTTAGGTGCCAGTGATCACTACATGTCTTACAGTGTACCCAGTATTGGGTAGCTGCTTACAAAGAAAATCTCCTTTATTTTCCCTGTCCTGTTGGTTTCATTCTGCCGAGGTTTGGTAGTACTATCTACAGTTTATTCACAAAACCACACACACACAAATTCAGTCACTCCAAGTAGTGGAAATTAGGTTTTCCAGATCAAAGTTACCTAAATTTGATCTGTAAAGATATTAAAACCATACAGTGCAACCACAGACAATTTGCTTAATTTCTTAAGCATCAGTTTCCAAATCTTTAAAATGTGTCTCTCTATTATATCTTTAGATTTCAAACAAGTCAGTGGGTAAATTGATTGGATGAGATGGTATATACATTCATGGAGCCTGGCTCCTACAGGTGTGCTCTAGGTGTTATTTCCATTCTCTCTTTATGCAGGGTGTCATGGTGAGTAAAATAAGGAAGCTGATGATTATTGTGCCTTCAGGGAATAATACAAGCTATTATTTGAATGAGAAAAATGTAAAATCAAAAATTTGAATTTTTTAAAAATGCAGGACATTAGTTTTGATTAAAGAAAAATGATAAAGGAAATCTTGGGGACCAAAAAGCACTTTCTTTGTTCAGACTTTATATGCTTCTCTTTGTTGAGCTTTACAAATCTGTGATAAACAAATAAAAAAAACTGCCTGATTACTATGCATACTGAGGCAAGCTCACAAACATGTGTACACAGTTAATTTTACTTTATCAGAAAAGGCAAATTGTCTGTGTTGGGTTTCCTGCCATTGAGTCAGTGCAAAAAAAAAAATGAACTCTGCTGTCAAATGGTTTACTACTTTTTAAAAATATAAATATTTTTGAGTGTTAAACACTGCATTACATGTTTCTATAACTATGTTATCATGAAGCATGGCTAGTGCAAAATATAACGATAGCCTTATAAATTGTTCTTATAGATATTATACACTTTAAATACATCTTTAAATTCAAATAAAGTTTCTGAAGAGTTCTATGAAAAGCTAAGACTCTTGACCTTCAAAAGAAATAAAAGGTGAGAATAGCTTTTGGATTTTTCAATGACTACCATGATTTTCCATCTCCCTTAGTAAAAGCTTTAAGAAAATTAAAATATGTCTAAAAGTTTATAAACTTAAAGCAAAATGGGCAGTTTTGGTAATATTTTGACATGACTTACTTCGAATGTCTTAAGATGGATATAATTTCCTATTCAACATTTATTAAGAAAGCTTAAACATTTTAAATCAGAAGGATAAAGAAAGCGTGCAACTAATAAAGATATTTGAATATACCATTTTTGCATATAAAATATTGTGGAAAATTGAGGATGACTGCAAATGCATTGACACTCCTCTATCAAGAATTAGGGTTTACTTCCCCTCCCACCTTAATAGAGTATGGTAGAAGTGACATGATTCCAGTTCTGGGTTTAACTTTCACAGGACAGGCAACTTATACCTTGGTTTCATGGAGCACTGGGCTATCATTTAGGAAGTCCAGTACATGGAGAGAGAAAGTGGCACAGCTGAGCCCAGCTTTCCAGCCACTCATGCCAAGGATAGTGCACATCCACCAGCCGAATACCATGGAATGACCCCAGACAATGCCCTGTAGAGCTGAACTGCCCATCTTAATCCTGCTTGAATTTCTGATCCACAAAATCATGAATTAGAATAGCATGGCTTTTGTTTTAGGGCACTAAGCTTTAGGGTAGCTAGTTAGAAAACAAAACCTTGTCAAGGTGAACGAACAGGGTTCGTTTCCAGTTGCAGTTAAACACAACTATTTCATTGGTAGTACATGCATTAACTGTTAAAATAGTAATCACAAAAATAATTTACACTAAGGTGGTGGTTTGAGCAGATTAAAAGGCCCAGAGTTTTATTTATATGTGTGGATAATTTAATAATAATTATTATTTTTTATTTTCATTTATAGAACTAGCCTGCAGTAAAGATCATGAAAGGACATAGGAAAATAATAATTTTAGGAAGGAAGCATATTGTATTTATAGAAAAGAATACTAGGCTGTCTATCAAAAAACTGAGATAAAAATATTTACTCCACCACTCATTAGCTTGGATAATTTGATCAAGTCACTACTTTTGTGGGTCTTAATTTCTTCACCTATAAAATTGAAGGATGAGATTGCCTATCCATAAGGTAGCTTCCAACGCTATTTGAAATATCTCTAAGTTCTCCTGTGTCATTAGGTTTCAAATGTTTGTTACATTTTTAAATAAAATTGGTACTAAATCTAGGAGGTTTTAGAACAAATAACTTCCCTGCCACTAAGTAGTATGGTGTCTTAAAATTCTTGTCTCTCCTAAATATTTCATTCTCCTAAACTAACCCTTGATAATTTCCCAGTCAGAACCACTTTTGTACAGGAAGGAATCAATACATGCTGCTTGTTCCTCAGATCTTGGATTGTCAGGTAACAGTTACAGCTCCTGGAGAATCCTTACCCATATATATTTTTTTTTATCACAAAAGCTGTATTTTCTTATGCCTCATGTGAGCAATTTGGTGTATAAATAATTTGTGTTTGTTGGTTAAATTGATGCCTTCTCTGCTCTTCCCATGCTTTGTGATAGGTTCAACCTTAAAAATAATAGTAGAGATAATTTTAAATATATTGCTAGCTATAAAATTTTCTAACTTAATTGGGCTCCCTCAGAGTCTGAGTTTTGGAGGAAGCATTATAATTGTATGTGGGCTTTATCGCCAGATTCAAGTGAGTCTGCTCCATTGTGGATTTCACAGCAGCATTTTCTGTCTCCTTGCCTTCATTTAAGGTGACACTTTGATCAAAGGTGGCAATGCATGAAATTATGGCCAGCTGTAAAAGTGTCACATGCTATTTCAAAGTCTTCCTGCAGCTGGAGAATTTCCTGATTATCTGAACCCACCATGGGAATTAAAATTCAGTGTGCCTGACATTACAGCATGTTTTAACAAGAGCACAATTATATTCTTACCCTGTTTCAATATAGAGTTACCTAGTCAGAATTGTTAGACAAGTCCATGGAGGATAGCAACTGTCACCAAGCATCAGCTCACAGGGGAGAGTAAAAGGAAGGCAATGGTTTTTCCTTTATCACAATCACTAATTGTATTGTATTTTAAAATTTTTGTCCCTGTGCCTGGAGCAAGCCCAGAGTATGTAAGAAAATCAGTCTACTTTCAAATTATATGGCAGAATCCATTACTTTATATAATAAAAACTGTTAGCTATTTCCTTAGCTATTTCTTCCTTTTCTGTCAAGAAAAAAAAAAATCCTAAGACATATGTAGCAACTGTCACAGTCAAAAAAATAAGACATTTTGCAAATGTCTCCAAAATTACCAGATTTATTTTTATAAAGAAAGGAAAGATGTCCTTTGCAAATTTCATTTTTATTGAAAACTGTTGATTGAGCACCTATTTCATACCAGGCAATTTTTCTAGGCTCTGAAGTGCAAGAAGTATGTAAATACAGTCCTTGCCTCCAATGGACTGACAGGCTAGCAAGGGAGACATAACTGCAAATAAAAATAATGTGCTAGTAAGAAGGAAAAAAAGTGTAATTACAACCCAAGGAAGATAAGAATGTATCATGACACAGGTACAAAGTGCCTAACTCTAACCTCAACTGCAGAAAATTTAGATCTCCAGAAATAATTAGTAGTAATTCCTACAAATTTCATTGCTCTAAGAAGAAAAGAATGCCAGCTCACCTATTTATAATAGTTCCTATGTAATGTATGTCTTTCTTCTATTTTAAGGAATCAGTTTCACTAAACATGTTTAACATTGTCAACAAAAATTTTTTTTCTTACTCTAGTTATTATAATGTTTGGTGTTTGCACCTAAAGGAAAAAAAAATTAATGTATAACCACAATTATAATATAACCACAAGACATAAAGTAATGGGAAAGCTCAGGAGATGAAAAAAAAGTTGTGTTGAGGTATCTTAATAGCTGCATGGTAGAAATGTCAAAGGTGTAGAGAGGACGATACCTGAGCTTCTGTTCCACTGAATTGAGAGCAACTTTACATACATGCATTAAATATTGAGCATCAACAAAAGATTTATTTGAAGAAAGGGTTCTTCTGAAAATATTTTGTATACTTTATTTTTCTCCTCACAAAAATTGCAGTGTCTTAAGGAAGGGTTACCATTTGTATGGTAACCAGCAGTAGTTTAAGCCCATTTGCGGATTTTTCCAAATCTATAACTTGTTTTGAGCTTTCAAGGCTCATGGTTCCTCATTTACGTGGATAGAAAGATACCATCTATTCCAGAATACAGCCTGTTTTCACTTCTTTGGTTTCTCTCTCCATAATCTGGCTGACCTGAAAATTTTCTCTTGAATTTATTAACTGAATTCATATTTTTGTTAGTTAAACTTGATGGATCTCTCTTTTTTATATATATATATAAAAGATGCACCCTCTTAATTTACTTTCTAATGAATATTTCTTAATCAATAAATGCCACTAAGGAAATAACAACAATGAGAAAATAAAGAAAATTCATTGGTAAGGGTACTATTTTGTGATAGTTAGATAATAATGTTCCATGTTCTGAGAAAATGAAGTCTCATAAAGAAAAAGGAAATACATGGGAGTTGATTATAAGGAGTCTTCTGAAAGAATTTTATTTTCACAGTCTTGCCTGGTGAAAAAGAAGTGAAAAAAGAGAAGGGAGTTAAAATGTTTAGAATCTACTACTTTGAGTGAAGTGGGTAGCCCTGTACTCAGCAGTTACCTGGTTTTGTTTTGTTTTTTCTTTCCTGTTGGTAAAATTTGCTCTACTAAGTAAAATAAAGCAATTTAACCAAAAGAAAAAGTCTTTCACTTCTAAGAATGTAGTCTTAGAAATACATAAACCAATTATGAGTGAGTGTTCAATTCTTACTTAGCAAACCACTTCTGAAATCACAAAGGGAGAAAAGGTTGAGTGCTAGTCACACCCTGGGGTGGTTCTGATGAACACTTAGGTTTTGAGATGTTGCTTTTGAGACCTATACAACTTAACTGGTTTCCCCCTTTTCCAACCCCACCATACTCCACTTCATGACCAAAAGTTGGAGGCTTAAAGAGAATAAAGACATAATTCATTTACAAGAGAAGGCATCAACTTTGCAAAATCCATCCTGAGGAAGAATGTCTGGAGTGTGGAAATATTCTGTTTTACCGCTAAGGTTGAGAGATTAAATGGATAGTTTGGAAATATCAGTACTTTATTCACACCTATTAAAATTGGCGTCTGCTTCAAGACTTGGGATGTTAATAGCCATTAATTTCTTTATTCATTTTGGAGACAGCTGGCATGCTGAAATATCAGGGACTTGAAATATTGAGTTAGATGAAAGAAAATATAGTGGAGTCATTATATAAAGTGATTTTAGGGTAAATACTTCCAACTATCACTAAATATCTAAAATATCATTTGGCTAAAGTAGACTAAATTCTTGGGTGTATTTTTGTTTCATGGCTACAATATAATACCAAAGCAGGTGTTCTTTTTTATTCACTCAGAAAATGTGGTAATACATACCTAAGCACAGTGTTATACCCAGTAACACATTTTTAATGCTTCTTGTGTGAACCAGATGATGAGATAATAGTATTCTAAAACTGCATTGCTTTATAAAGTAATCCATTCATATTAAAAAATAGAATTAATACCAGAAAATAAAATACCACCTCCCTAACATTTTAATACAGTGCTAAATAACTATCAAAAACTAAAATTTCAGAAATAAGGCTAAAATTGTCGTATGAGTATTAATCCAATTAGAAATCACCCTCATTTTCTCCTCCCTATTTGGAAGATGTACATGTGGCACATCTTTACACAAAACCAAAGAAAATATTCCTGACCACAACTTTGATTATATAGAGAAAAGGTATTACAATTACCACAGGTCTCTCCAGTGGAGACAGAAGGTAGCATATTACATTGATTAAACTTGCAATAGGTGAATTTTATAAATGTAAATTATACTTCCATAAAGCTATAAAAATTCTTTAGCTACTCTGGAACTTTTCCCTCTATGGAAATTTCAAAATCATTTTTTGAACAATTCCAAAAACGTATTATTTTTTTAATCTGAGTGATGGTGAAAAGCAATTGAAGTTATACAGAGATTTACCTGTTTTTCTGTTTTCTATTTCATTGATTTCCATCTTATTGTTATTATTTCCTTCTGTATAATTTTGGTTTAATTTGCTCTTATTTCCCTAGATTTTCAAGGTGAATTTTAGGTTATTTGTTTGAGGCTTTTCTTCTTTTCTGAAATAGGCATTTCAAACTCTGCATTTCCCTCTTAAGGACTGATTTAACTCTACCCCATCAATTTTAATATGTTGTGTATTTTATTTTCAATCACTCAAAATATTTTCTATTTTCTATTTTTCTGATTTCTTCTTTGTCACATGCATTATTTAGAAGTATGATCTTTAATTAAAAATATTTGGGAATTTACCAATTTTTTTTTCTGTTTTCAAATTCTAATTTAATACTTTGAATGATTTCAATTCTCTTAAATATACTGATGCCTCATTTAGGGGCTAGCATATATGGTCTATCCTGAAGAATGCTTTATGTGTACATGGAAACAATATGCACTGCTCTTGTCATTTGGAATAGTCTATAAATATCTGTTAGGTCCATTTGGTTGATTGTGTTGGTCAGGTCTTCTATAGCCTTCTACCATCTAAAATCTGCTGTTGAGCCAATCTGCCAAAATTTTTCTGTTTGGTTACAGTACTTTTCAACTTTAGAATTTCCATTTCACTCTTTTAAAATAGTTTCTATTTCTATATTAAGATCCCTTATGTATTGAGTCATTGACTATATATATTTCTTTAATTCTTTAAACAGTTTCATATAATTCTTTAAACATTTTTATAATCACTGCTTAGACATCTTTGTTATATCTAATATCTATGCCCACTCAGAGACAGAGTCTTTTGAATATGGGTCATGCTTTCTGTTTCTTTGTGTGTCTTACAATCTTTTGTTGAAAATTGTACGTGTTAGCTAATATATTGTACTTACTCTGGATTGTGCAACAGCTTATATCTCTGCACAGGTTTTTCTAAATACTTATTTTTGCTTTTTAGCCTGGTTTCCTAGGGGTTGCCCCTAAATCTACTTACTTTAATGGTCAGTCAGTGGTTGATTAGAGGTTGTACGCAAACACTGTGAGTCCATAAGATTTCCACCCTGTACAGATAGATTTGAATTTAGTTGGGGAGCAATATTTGCATCATACCTTCCCACTGGGCTGGTAGAGACTTAGAGCTGCTCTTCCTATAAAATCCTCCTTCCTCTCACCTTTACTTTACACATCAATGGTTATCCTAGCGAATACACTATAGCACGGATTTTCTCTCTCCATGCTGAGAATTCCACTGTTCCTTAGGGCATAGCTGCCTCTTCCAAATTTATTAAAATATTTGCTTTAACTTATACGTCTGAGAAATACAATGAAACAAGCAAAGTAACAACAATTTTGAGGGTAGTTTTTATTTGATTGATGTGTATTTGTTGGTGACTTTGTAGTCCGGTTGTGTTCTACTAATTATTTTATTCACAGTGCTTTACAAAGAAGGTACAGAGGGCAAATGAAATAATATGCAAAAAGGGCTTTAGGCAATACAAAAGCTGCCAAGTGAGAGCACAGTGTTACAATGATTATGTGCATAACTTATCACAATTATGAATGAAATTACTCATTTATGTTTTTATGGAATCTTTTCTAGAAGAGTGCAAATGAAAGCTTTTAAGTCTTGTGGACACTCTCTTGTTGAATTTCTAATTATTATTTTTCAAACTATTGTGGGGTCAAACCAGAATGCAAAAACTCAAAAAAAAAAAACAAAAAAAATAGCAGTGAGGATGAGAAACAGTACTCTCAAGAGTATAATAATAGGTACAAACAGATAGTGTTCCTTGATGATTCTGCATATAATATTTTATAGGCAAGGAAACCAGTATTCGATCATATTCAAAACGCTTTATGAGTCCTACACTTTGCAGAGATGGAAATTTGCATATGATATAGTCCCTTCCCTTAAAGATCTTAGACTCTCCAGACCACGTATCTACAATTGTGGATGTTGCTCTTTCAGAGATTTTGTTCCAGGATATTATTTACTTAGCTCAACATAAACATTGTTTCTCTTAGCGAGGAGACATAGGTGGCTCACCTCCTAAACACAGATTTTTAGTGTATTAGGGCACTTCTCAGTTGAAATGAAAGAAGCCCGATAATTAAACAAATATATTAATGGCTTATGTAATTGAAGAGTAGAGGTTGCAGCTCTTTTTAGGCAAAGCAGGATCCAGGCATGGAAACAATGTCATCAGGACTTGTCTCTCTCTTCCTCCCTCTTTTCTTTCTGCTTTCCTGGGTTTTCCTTATTCTCGGGCAGGCTTTCACTATGTGGCAGCAATGGGCTAGCATGCTCGTTAGTATTGTGGAGCACGGGAAGCAGAGACACTGTCTTCCAGCATCCTCACTAGTTCCACACATGGATGCTGACTGTGCTGATTGAGTTACATGACTACCTTTGGACCAAGCACAGAATCCAAATATATGGGTATTGTGGTTAGCTCTGGCAAGGCAGTTGAATTGGAAACTACATAATTTACAACTTCCCTCAATGAGGCCAATATGGTTTTGAATGCAAAATAGTGATCTATTACCAGAAGAAAAGAGATGATAGACAGATGAGTGTAACAAGTATTTTAGAGGCCATGTTTTCATTTTGATACAAGTCTGATAGCCCCTCTCATTGCTATCCCATATGATAAGGGATACAAAATCCTAAGTCACCTTGAAATAGCAGAGTCTGCAAATGAACATGAACATTATGTTTTACTTGAAAATTAGAATGTGTTTTATGGGGAATGTGTTTGGCACCCATATTTCAAAAAAAAATTAGTTCTGGAGAAATGTTCTATTCAGCTAAAAATTTTGTTCTTGGTTGAGATTAATTTTGTGTTGTTCCTTATTGAAAGCAATGGCAGAAAAACAATGAAACTGCAAAGTAATCTTAAATCTTAATCATGTCAAAATCCTGCTTAGTACCTGAATGTCCTCCTTTATCCTTCTCAACAAGAAGTTACTAAGCTGCACTTTGCTGTATTTGAAGTCATCATATGACGGTTTAATCAACCTCTTCTTTTTCCTTTGCCAAGAAGCCATCGGTAGTATGTCTTTTTCATTGAAAATGTGTCCCTGATCCAATTTTCATTTGTTACCCTGTCAGGAAAGCATTCATTCCAGTAGGGAACCAAATGTGAGCACTGTTCTTTTCTGCAAGCACTAAGGATAAATTTTCATTTTATTTTCAATGAGTAAATTTTCTTAAGGTTTTGGAGTGATTGGCAATTCTTTTTTGCTACATTTGTATATTTTGCTGATGTTGCCTTCTTGTTGCTTTTGTTTTGTCAGGAACATTCCAAGGCAGGCTTTTTAGTTCTAGTACACTGGCATCCCTTTCTTTGATTATGATGCGTGAACAAGTCAGTTAAGTAGACTCAGCTTCACAGACATAATTCATCCACAAAGAAATAAATACATTAAAAAATGTGTACCTCAGTATAGACTTTCAAGAGAAGAATCAACTTCTTTGGAGATATTTGTTTTAAAAAGATAGCCAATATACTTTTTGTAATATCTTTCCATTACCCTGTCCAAAAATGTGATCAAACTAAAGTTGATTCTTTCCTGCAAACCAAATTAAACATCTTTACATGAGTACCTTTGGATATAACAGGTATTTTATGATACTGTGAATTAGGTGATGTGAACTATAGTGAATGAATTAAAGAAAATTATATAAAATTTTTGATTATTTGTTTATAAGAAGATAGGCAACCGGGAAAATGGGGAAATGGGCCAGAACCAGTATGGTAATACAGGAAGGAAGAAAGCAAGATCTTTAGAACATTATTTTAAAAGTTAGGATGGAGTTTGCTGCATCAAAAAAAGGCTAAGACTTAGCAAAGTACCAGTTATTCAGCTTGCCTGGAATGTTCTTTCTTCCTTTGTCTGATGACAAACTCCTTATTTTTCTCAGGTAAGCCTCTCCTCTGCTGAAATGCCTTTGATGATGACCCTTTGGTCTGTATATCTCTCTGTTGCAACACTTACCATACTGTTTTGCTATAATATATTTAAGTTCTTGCATCTTGTGCCTTATTAAGATGTGAACTCCTTTAGTATAAAGGCTGAGTATCACTATCTTTTGTACCAGTGTCTAGAATTGTAGTTAGTACACAATATGCACTGAATAAATGAAAAGATGGTTAAATTAACAAAAGACAGCTTTCCCAGAAGCTTCCAAAGAACTAAAAACCGCATTGTCAACATAGTCATTTAGAGACAGAAGAGGAAAAAATGAGTTAATCTAAAAATCTCAGAAAATATGTACCCAATATGAACAGTCTGCAAGATCTGTGGTGTTATTAATAAACAAGCAAAAGTGTCAAAAATATAAGCCATCAATTTTCTAAAGAAAAATGTGAAAGAATGTGAGAAATGGCACTTTACATTTGGCTTATTAGAGGAAATAGAAAGTTACTAAGATGGACAAAACAAACAAATCTGGAGTTTAAAATGCCTAGAGGAGTTTTTAGGGAATCAAAGATGCCATCAAGATGAACAAGATAGCCCAAAGGAGAATGAAGAGAATGAAAGATTGAAATTAAAACAAATTTGAGGTTCCCTATATGGAATACTAAACCAAACCTTCAGAAGTAATAGTAGCTAGATCATTTGAAACCTAGAACAAAAGGAATGTTCACTGGTGTAGCAGTTTGGCATTATTTATGAATTCCAAAAATAGATATTGGATTATGTTTAAACTGGTCTGTTCCTCTGGGCATATTAGATTCTATTAACTTTCGAGGTTTCACTTTTACTTGATTAAATTATGATTAGGGCTTTGATTGGGCCACTTCAGTAGGACATTGAGTCCCCACCCCTTTGGTGGGCAGGGACTCACAGAGAAAACGAAAGGCAGAGGAGAGAGTTGGAGTTTTGATGCTGGAAGTAAATACACAGGAGAAGAACACAGAGGAATAGAGATGCTCCATAGACATGGCAGAGGCCCCAGGAGAGACAGAGAGCCTGATAGTCTACAGCTGACCTTGTGGAGAGAACAGAGCAGCTGAGCCCAGAGAGAAACAAACCCCAGGAGAGAGACGAGACTTATCCCAGCCTACAGCTGACATTGGAAGAAGCTGGGCCACGGAGCCTTAAGAGGAAGGAGGAAGGCTGAACCTTTGCAGACATCAGCAGCCACCTTGCTCCAACACGTGGCAGATGACTTTGGGTGAGAAAGTACCTTTTATGGTACCTTGTATTGAACTGTTTAAGGCCTGGTAGCTATAAGCTTCTAACACAAATAAATACCCTTTATAAAAGCCAACAAATTTCTGGTATTTTTCATCAGCATTCTTTTGGCTGATTAATACAACTGGTATTAATGGGTAAGAAGAAACCTCTTACTGGGTTCTGGAGAACAATATTTCTCTTTTACATGAAAAATTGTAGAAAAATTGTAGTTGACCTAAAGCTAACACTGGCAGTTTCACTTAGGGGTGAAATAAAAACCTGGATTATACATATAAGAAAGTGGCAGAAGTAGATCAAGAAAAAACATATATAGAGAGAACAGATGATTTAATATCAGTATATGTTTTCAGTCTCTAAATATTAAAATCATCTGTTACTAGAATGCAATATTAAAGAAGGAAGTTGTCTTGTCATTGGAAAACTGGAAAGCATTTAGCAGATGATTACCTTTGACACTATGGAATGAATTTCTGCATTAGTGAGATACTTGGTTGGTAACCCTTAAGATATTTGGTGTAGCAAATCTTTTTTTGTTGTTGTTGTTAATGTTGTTGAGGTACCAGAACCAGGGATTGAACCCTTGACCTTGTATGTGGTAAGCCGGCCCTCCTCAACCACTGAGTTACACTGGATCCCCCAAGTTGGTTTTTTATTTGTTTGTTTGTTTTTAGGAGGTACTGGGGATCAAACCTGGGACCTCATACATGGGAAGCAGGCACTCAATCACTTGAGCTATATCCACTCCTCTGGCATAACAAATTTTAATGGACCTTTGCAAAATATTTTATTGCTAAAAATATAAAAGAGTTAATCCTTCACATGGCCATCCACATTAAAAATTTGGGATCCTTCAAATATCATTAATCCAGCCACATTATAAACACTATTGTTTTTAAAATACCTCCTTTTTTCCCATCCACTACTTTTCCTACTTTAGTTCAAGTTCTCTTACCCTCCTAACAATCCCTTTGCCTCCTGGTTCTTCACTTTCCCACTGTTCCATACTCATTATTGTAAATAATAAACAGAAATCAGCACATGCCTCTCCTCTACTTAAAAAGAATTCAGGGAAAAGATGAGTTTTTGTTTTTTAGTAAGATGCTTATATAGCCAGAAAACACAGGTATAACTAAATCTGATTTTAACACACCCACCTTTTTGCTCATAAGTTCCTTGAAAGAAATGCACACAGGAGGAAAAATAGTAAACAGTATTGAGGTACTGCTTTACAGCCTGGACTGGTGCCTGAGATATTAGTATTGGATTCTCTGGAATCCATGGCTTCTGCCTGTGGAGGGAAGAGCCCTTTCTCCTTTAAGATCAAAATTTTAAATCTTCCCGTTAGCCAACCGTTGAGCCCCATTCATGGGCATGTTCAGTGAAATAAAAGGAGAGCATGAATGACATGACATATCCTGCTATTGAGCAAGCTCTTCCTGGGTTGGTTGACCATGGGAACAGGAAGTAGAAGAGCCTCAGAGAAAACAAGATGGCTGGGCTGGATTGGGTAGGGCGTGGTAAGTGAGGGAGCCAACTCCAAATGTGTGCCAAAACACACAACAGTA
This sequence comes from Cabassous unicinctus, assembly GCA_029593785.1. Lineage (NCBI taxonomy): Eukaryota > Metazoa > Chordata > Mammalia > Cingulata > Chlamyphoridae > Cabassous > Cabassous unicinctus. The sequence goes on from JAQZBX010005947.1 coordinate 30,419, forward strand.
AATGCAACTTAATTGGTGTCGTGGAATGGGCACTGATTATTATTCCTTTTAGCCATTAAAACAGAAGCCAAGGCAGGAGAGGTAGTTTGGAAGAAAGAAAGGCAAGAATGTTCAAAAGCTTCCCATTTGCCTATACAATAAAGTCCAACTTCAGGCTGGCAGCTAACTTAAGAGTTTCATTTCCTATTATATGCTGTGATACATTGGGTTATTATTTGGCAGGTATTTACTACTTTCTCTCTTATCTTTGAGGTTTGTATATTCTCACGTCCCCCTGTGACATACCCTGGCCAAGAGAACATGAACTGGTTTGATGCAAGAAAGGTTTTTAATGTTCTTGCATATTCTGGCTTGTTCTGTTGCAGTAATGCCTCTTCCTCCATAAGAAGAACATGCCCCAGGTGACTATAAGTGAAAAGAAGATGAGAGACATGGAGAACAGATTTCATTCCAATTCAAGGTTTGGAGACAGGTTTAAATACTCCAAAGCCTGAAGCAATGCCAAAGAGCCCAACCCAGACCAGATGTGCAAGAAATAATTGCTTATTTTTTAAGCCACCAAGATTTCTGCCACATAACATTGTATTGTAATGATCATTGTATTATCCGTAAGTATATCACTTGGCTTTGGGTTTTGAAATAAATAATATAGTTAGATATGGAAGGGGTGAATCTGACTAAATGGTGTCTAACAAGTCAGACTTTTATTCCTTTGATAACTATTACTTTTCTGAAATAAGTATTACAGACTTATGAGATTAAATGGTAAAGTAGTTGTTTGCCCTCAATATTCTTCAACACATCGTACAACTGATATTTAAATAGAATAAAATTAAAATTGTGTACCAGAGAGTGAATGGGTTCAGATATAAGAGCTCTTTCCTGATAGCACCCAGCTGTGTAATAAGAAATACTTCAATTGAATGAAGTACATTAAATATATAATTATCCTTGTTTTCAATTCTTCAATGATATTAATTTTATGAAGACTTTTCTTCATATTTTCTATAAAATTCTTCTAGAGAGAGGATCTTCAAAACCAAGAAACACATTAATCCTTAACTATGGATGGATTTGTAAGAAGAACACTGGTAATTACCAAGAAACCATTATCTCTAATGACTCTGGGTCCAAATATTTATTTTAAGCATTCTAAATCTCATAAACAGTAAAATATTTAAACTGATCTTCATTTATTGCATAAAATCCCAGATACCTTTGATCCAAATAAAATCTATGCAGCTTTCTATAACAAAGCTCATTTTTATTTTTATAATCCATTAATTTACTATAATTATATTATAATGAGTTTAGGATTTAGTTAATTCATCATCAAACCAAGTAATTCATTATTCAAATAAATTGTATGTGCCTACTGAGAGTAACCTTTGAGCTGGTATGATGGTGAACCAAACATCCAGCAGCCTTGCTGCCCGGCCTCTCTGCCCTGCTGCTACCTTGCCAGGTGACATAGCACGGCAACCACAAGCTTATGCTCTAGCATCCAGAACACCTAGGTCTGTATTCAGGTGCAGTCTATTCACGAATTATTCTGACTATCAGGAAATTACTTGTCCTCTTTAGTCTCAGGTTTCCTTTCTGATAAATGGAGACAATACCATAAGTCACAGGGCATTGGTGAGGATTAATAACAATCCTAGGCAACATATTTAAGACAGTGCATTGACACACATTAGGTTTCTCAATAAATGCAGATTATTACTACCTGTCTTTACAGATGTCTTCTAAAAGATTTTGGTGTTCAGTAGGCTAAACAAGATGGAGAAAAGCAATGAATTAGGAAAAAGGAATAGAATATAGAAAATAAGAAAACTCCATAAGGCATCTGAGAAAACCTGATAACCATGTTTGGGCAATTAATTTTACTTTAACTTTCTTGGCACATAAAGTAATGTTCTGAGAAAAATCTGTGAATAAATTTTAAATAAACACTGTGCTCTAAAATAGGCCTTACACAAAGTATTTTCTAAAATATTATTGGGTTAGTAATATTGTGTAATCTTGACTAATTGCTGAGATATAATCACAATAACAACTTGATACCCCTTGATACTAAAGAGAGCAATGATGTACATGAATCTTTTAGTTGTGTCCTAACCATGAACCATGACATCTTAGTGCCCATGTATGCACTATAAATTGGGTCATCCATGTGTTTAGAAATTTTCACGGTGTAAAATAGAAAGTCATTTTTACTCAACAGTTTATTTACATTGTGGTTGGACTTATTTAAAAAGTAGCAGTTACATTTTGTATTCTAGAACCAAAATACTATGTTGATGTTAATTGTTCTTTGACTTTTTTATGCAGTATAATCATTTCAGTGATTGTAGCTTTGGGGGTAATAGATTTGCTATTTATCACTCACATTTTAGTATTGCATTCAGCATCTCTAACTCTCCATTAATTTTATATCAAATTTACATTTTAATTGTTTCCAAGAAGCATTTATTTTTGAATATTTATTAAGAAACTTTGGCACTTGATTAAAGAAAACAATTTACACAGCACAATAAGTTGACATTTTTTAAAACTGATGGTAGATTGCCTTTGTGTATGAATTCCATTTGATTACTCTTTCTAAAGTTCCTGGGGATTTTTCAAAAAATTTGTAGGTGTTTTAGAATTGCTTTCTCTCCTCAAAAACTTCTCTCTTGCTTTTTAGTCTAAAGCTCTTTCAGTAGTATTTAGTTTTCTGCTTAATCAAGCCAGTTGAAATGACGGATTAATCTTTATAAAATAGTTCTGGTTTTTGGCAAGTAATTTTTGGTTTGACCTTTCTTTAACTTCTCTGTGTTATTTAAAAAGATGAAGTGGCCATTTCATCTCATCTCTCCACATATTAAATAATTATGAATCTGGTTTCAAAATCTACCTAATCCATTACACGACTGAGTAGGATACTAAGTGAAAATTATTATTAAATAGATATTGCATTTTATTTCATAAATTTCTTATTTGGGTATTACTACTTAGCTCTTATTTAAACTGTAAGATCTTCCTTGAATCTCTTTCCAAATTTAGAATCCTTTTCATGGCCTTTAATGTCTCACAGCTTCTGATCCTTGCCTCCACTCTCACCTCATTTTTTCACTTTCTCTCTTTCTTTCTCTGTACTTCAATTACACTGATTTCCTTGCTATTCCTCAGATGTGCTTCCCACCTCACTGGGTCTCTGTTTCCTCTTTATGGAAGTCTTCCCAAATAGTAGCATGACTAGCTTCAGCTTATCTTTTAGACCTCTGCTCAAACACCACCTCCTCAGAAAGGCCTTCCTTGACCACTGTATTTAAAACTACACTTCTTTTTGTTCCCCCTTTCCTTGTTTTCTTTATTTTTCTCAATAGTACTTACCACTATTAGCAATTTCATTGAATGCTAATTCCATATCTGTTATTGTCTGTATTGTCCAGTGGTGTATAAGTACCAAGTGATGTGGACCTTGCCTGTTTTGTCCTCTAGAGCATTTCCAGGATCAGAAGCCTGGTGCACACAGGAGTTTTTATTAAATGATCAAATGAATTAATTCCTTTATATATTCTAATTTGTCAAAGTCAGTAAAGGTAAAATCAAGGAGCTCTCCTCACTATGTGATATATCTTCTTAATTTACTTATAACGCTAAATTTTAAAAAATGAGTACCTATTGACAAAATGTAATATCATTATATGTAATGTATTTAAGAACAAAATGTTGTTATTCAAAAGTGGAAGTTATTATCATATCATATTTTTATTATTATTGAATGGCAAATGTGAAAGGAAACAAAACAACCTTGTAGCTTTAGGATAGGTTAAAATGCTGTCAGGTTTCAGAAGACCTCCACTAAATGAGTTTCCTTCTTTTTTTATTATGTAAATAGAATAAATATTTACAAGTCTATTCTCCCCATCAATTAAATTGTTTTCACTCAAGTGTAATCACATATCAACTTTTTTAATCTGCAAAAGGCACTGATGTTTTCCTTCTTATCCTCAAACCATATTTTTATTTTCTTTTTAGTATTATGTTTACTCTACAGCCAGATTCTAATTATTTGCAAATCTTACTCAAATTCTATTTAAGTAACCCATGTTCCATGAGATTAAGCACTGCCTATCTTAACCACGTGGCCGTGTGTCTGAATATACATAATGCAGGAGTTAATAAAAAGCTGATGAGTGAGTATTTTTTTTAGAATTTAAAATATATTTGACAGGATGTATGCATATAAACATGCTTATGATTCAGAGGGTAGCATAATCTTAATACTGGCAAAATTGAAAAGCAAAATTACGGTTTTATGCTAATACTCTGTATTTGACAGCTGCTCAAGGAAATAACTATTTGTAAGATTAATCTGAAGAGAGCAGAGCCAGACCCTTTCAATGAATGATTCTGAACACAAAAAATCCTTCCTTTTTATTGTAGAAAAATAGCACAATCCTTCAAAAATTTGGAAAGCAAATATTTTTCTTTCCATGTTCTTTCTAAAAGAAAATAAAGATTAGTAGCATTAAAAAGTATAAATTTGCCTTCTTTAAACATTTTTAAATTTATTCTTTGTAGGAAACAGCATAAAAATCAATTGTTTAAAGTGAGCAACAATCCAGGCAGCCTGGTTTAATATGTGATCACTTCCGAAATTAAAGGTATCAGAACACATATTTTAATCTTGGCCTAATCTTGATGCCATGAAGTAGAAAATACTGCATGTTAATTATTTTTATGCCTCTAAAACTACAAACTCTTTTTGGGAGAAGTAGATAACTGGAAAAAAAAAACACCTTTCTAATTGGAAGAGTAAGTACTGAACAGTCTAAATGACAATGAAAAAATACCATAATATCTAGCAATGGCCCTTAGAGTATATAAAAGAATTTTATACATTTCTATTCTCATTGTTTAATTGAACTTTGGACTAGTAATGAAGAGTTCCAATGCTGTTGCTTTTATGTTGTGTGATATCAGATACTAAGATTAAGACTCCAAGCTTTAACTTCATTCTTTTTATTCAAAAACTTTGAAGACCCTTGCCTTAAAGTGTTAGCTATCATAAGTTGCCTAATAAAAATACTGTAAAGAGAGCGAATTTGTCATTTAGGCCATGTATCTTCATCTCAGTCTCTTTCCCCCATCTTGCCCTTCTTCCTAGGTGCCATCGCTCCTGATAGGAAACAGCTGAACTCTTCCCAGTACTCTCTTAGAACTGGGCTCTGGGGCTGAGAGAGATTTGAGTTAAGATGTTAACCTTTATTCATGTATAATCCAGTCAAACACTTATATTTTAAAATGCTTTGTTAGATAATGCTTGAACTCAGTCATCTTCAACTTTATCATTGGAGTTAAAGCAAACATACCACAGAAAACAAAGTTGTGAATAGTTTTTTTTAACATCAACCTCCATATGCATCTTTCCTAAAACTGCTGTCTTCCTGGTGAACACCTGGGATGGAAATGGCTTGACAGTCCTCTTTTACAATCTTCCGTTCACAATCTCACTTCTTCCACTATACTAAAGAAAGGCACACTCCATCAATCTTTAAATTTACTATGGCCCATTCCCCAGTGTTGTATAAATTTCAGGATTTCAAACAAAAATTAACTTGAAATATGTGTGTCAGCAGAGTTTTCATAATCAAAGAATTAAAAACTAGGTTAGAGTTTTATGTCTTTCGTTTTATACCTATGCCCTCAAGGGCACCACTGTACTTCATGGAGTGCATAAAAAATTCAAAAGTTATATGGCAGATGGTGGCAAATTTGAGGGAACAAAAAATATAGCTCCTCTACTTTAATCAGTTCATGAATCTTTCCAATCATACTTAGATATTTTTATGCACTATTCCTGCAAAGACATTATCAATTCTAATCTGATATTTGCTTTCAGTGACCTCCTAGGTATACAATTTGTGAGGGGATTTTCAAAACAGGTTATTTTATCTCTAAAAATGAGTTTGCTGCAATGACTAGGCCCAAAACCAGCCCTATTATAATTTTGGAATTCTTTGGTTACTAAAAAAAAAAAAAATGATTCCAAATTAACAAAAAAAAATAAAAAATTGTTCCAAAAAAAATAGAGTCCAGTTTTGGATATTACCTTAAAATAGTAAATATGATTAAACACATGGTTTTAAACTTGCATCCTTATAATGTGCATGTGGAAGAGAGACGGTAGGAAGGTGAATGCTATTAATTTGTAAATATCAATTTATTTTTTTATTTTTTATTTTTTTAAAGATTTTTTTATTTTTATTTATTTATCCCCCCTTGCTGTTTGTGCTTGCTGTGTCCATTCGCTGTGTGTTTTCTCCGTGTCTGCTTATCTCCCCCTTGCTGTGAGGTCCCGCTGCATCAGCCCACCACGCCGCATGGGCTGGACTGCCCTCACAAGGAGGCCCCGGGAAGCGAACCAGGGGCCTCACACATGGTAAACGGGGGCTCTATCAATTGAGCCACACCCGCTTCTTGTTGTGAGGTCTTTGCTGCATCAGCCCACCAGGCGCGCGGGCCAGCCTGCCCTCACAAGGAGGCCCCGGGAAGCGAACCCGGGGCTTCCCATATGGTAAACAGGAGCTCTATCCACTGAGCCACACCCGCTTCCCTCAATTTACTTTAATTGAAAAAGTAAGTCAAACATTTTCTGTAAGTAAAATTGGAATGATTCTTTTGAGAATGAAGACTGGCCTTCCCAATTATGTTGTGTCAGACATTACCAATATATTCAATGTGCTAAATCTGTAGCTTCCAGCTATAGCAAAAGTGATTGTTGTGTTTCTTCACATGTGGCTCTAACCAGCTTAAGATGATAAGGGTCTATAAAATTTGAGTGACACTGGGATTCCAGACTTAGAGATTTAATCTAATTATTTTGACCAATTAATAGCAAGAAGTTGTTTTTTTTAAATTCCCTGAATGGAGATCTGCAGTCACTCTATCCAGAGCACTAGATTTTTAATATTTAATTAGTATAAACACCATAAATGCTCTCTTTTTACCTCTCTGAACTTTTCAATGAATTCCTTTACTGATATGTTTTCTCTTGCCTGACAAGTTAAGATTCGGCTTTATGCACACACACATTAACACATTAGCTGTGCTAGTCTTTGTTTCATTTATTTATCTTTTGACAGCAGAAATGCATTGAAAGGCAAAAAATATTTCATATTTTTCTTCCTTCCCTGACTATATCTAGTTATACAAGGTGCCTCTAAAGTGAAAGAATAACAATATTTGATGAGTCTTGGTAAAACTATTTTGGTTTAACCTCAGAAATTAAGAAAGCAAATGTCTTCACTCACTAGGTAACAAATCATTTCACAAATGAGATGATGGAAAGTAAGAGGTCTTCAATCCATCCTCTCCTTTTTGAAAGTAGGAAGTCAAGTATTCACTTATTATTTTTTTGCAAGCAGGGTTTTTTAAGCTGTTCCACCCTCAACTTTAGTCCTTTCCTCTGTGCCTGAGGCTCAGAGAGCGTCTCTCCCCATGCTCTTCCCACCCTTAGGGGTAAAGGGCTGTCCCCTGTTTTCAGAGCTGGCATGTTCTGTGGTGGGGGCATTATCTGCTTTCCTAGCCACAGGAAACCTTGTCTACCATGGTGGGGCTTTCTCACTGATTCTGCCACTCTGCAAAACCAAGAGAACACTAATGGACTGGGCCCGGGGCAGTTTTCTTTACCTTTCCCAGTGGTAGAGGGTTTTAATGTTTTTTCCCTTCCCGAGCAGCAATGAATAGATCTTCACATGTATCATGGGGGTAGAAGGCTATGCTGTCCTCTCAGCAGTTCTATGCTTTCATGTCACCTTCAGTAACCTGTTAAAGATTTAGCAGCACTCTTCTTACCTCTTGTCTGATGGCACCCTCGTCCTCTCATGCCACGCCACAGAGGAGTTCAGGTCCTATGTTCCCTTGGAGGTAGGTACCTGTCTTTCCTCCAGTTTGAGGCTAAGTTTTCCCTTTGGGCTCCTCAACTCTCTGATGGGTTCAACAGAACATATACTTTTTTAAACTACCTGGATTTTTACTGTTGTTAGGACAGGGTGACACCCTTTCCAGAATTCTACCTTCTAGTCAAAGGTCCACTCCTGAAAAGGTATTTGAGGGTTGGCTTAGCCAATTAAAGAGGTTTGAAAGGAAGGACAGTTCTCTGGAAAGATATCAGGATTAGGAGTTACAAGGTTCTATTGTATGTATATACCACATTTGTTTATCCAGTTTATCAGTTGCTTCCATCTTTTGGTAATTGTGAATATTGCTGCTATGAACATCGGTGTGCAGATAGTTGTTTGAGTCCCTTTCAGTTCTCTGGGGTATATACCTAGAAATGGGATTGCTGGGTCACATAGTAATTTTATTCTTACTTTTCTGAGGAACTACCAAACTGTTTTCCACAGCATCTGTACCATTTTGCATTCTCAACAACAATTAATGAGTGTTCCCATTTCCCCACATCATCTCTAGCATTTGTTTTTCTTTCATAGTAGCCGTTCTAGTGTGTGTGAAATTTTATGTCCTTGTAGTTTTGGTTTGCATTTCCCTAATGACAAGTGATACTGAGCATCTTTGTATGTTCTTTTTGGCCATTTTATAACTTCTTTGGAAAATGTTTATTCAAGTCTTTTGCTCACTTTTTGATTGAATTTTGTTGTTGAGTTGTAAGATTTCTTTACATATTCTGGATATTAAACATCTTTTTACTTTCATGAGAAAGTCCTTTGATGCACAAAAGTTTTAATTTTGATGAAGTTCCATTTACCCATTTTTCCTTTTGTTACTTGTGCTTTTGGCATAAAGTCTAAGGAAAGATTGTGTAACACAAGGTCCTGAAAATGCTTCCCTAGGTGTTATTCTAGGAGTTTTATAATTTTGGCTTTTATATTTAGGTCTTTGATTCATTTTGAGTTAAGTTTTGTATCTGGTGTGAGGTCTTCATCCACCTTCACTCTTTTTTGCTTATGGATATCCAGTTTTCCTAGCACAACTTCTGGAATGTATATATTAATGTCTTTCATTAAATTTGGGAAGTTTGTGCCATTATTTCTTTAAATATTCCTTCTGCCCCTTTCTCTTTTCATTCTCCTTCTTGGACTCATAATGCTGCATATATTGGAATGCTTGATGACATTCCAGAGGTCTCTTGGACTCTATTCAGTATTTTTCATTCTTTTTCCTTTCTGTTCCTAAGTCTGAATCACTTCAGTTTTCCTGCTTTCGAGCTCACTGATTCTTTCTTCTGCTAGCTCCAGTCTGCTGTTGAAACCCCCTGGGAAGTTTTTCAGGAAAACAAAATCATATATGGTGGCTTGAGTAACAATTGCTCTGTGTGCTTGCTGCAGGCATTTTTGGAGCTGCTGTTGAAGTACAAGACTGAAATCTTCCTTGGCGTTTTTTATCATACTGAAAGTAAACTTGCTAACCCTAATAGGTATGTTGGAGGGAACTTTCTTTCATATCTGGAAATCATGCTAGAGGGACAACCAAGACAAATTAATAGACGAATTGAAAAATCAATCTAATGAAACATTACACCATCAACAGTGCTAGGAGGGAACTGGATCCTCACACAGAAATGATTATTGGACATTCTAAACTCTGGGGAATTTCCTATTTTTAGTATCATGACTTCCAGTGACTTTGGCTATTTTTGGAAATACTATGGAAGCATAAGTTATGATAGGCTATCTGAACTGTATAGACTTTATCTTTGTTTTTCAAAATTCCGGACACAACATATTAAAAGAGAATTTGTTCCAACCATAACTGGTTGGAAATTTTGTTAGTTAGGGTTCTCCAGAGAAACAGAACCAAGAGGATAGATAGACAGACAGACAGATAAGACAGATAGATAAATAGATTATGTATGGGAATTGGCAAGCTTGAATTCCATAAGGCAGGCCACAAGTTGGAAACTTTGATAAAAGTGAAGTTGAATTCCCCAGGAGAAGTTGGTTGGCTGAAATAGAGGCAGGGATTCTTCTTTCTGACTTCTGAAATCCTCAGTCCTGGCTTTAAGACCTCCAATTGCTTTGATGAGGGAGTCCCCTCATGGCTGAGGACAATCTCCTTTGTGGATTGTGCTTGCTTGACTAAGCATTTAGACATCATAACCTGGCTAAGTTAACACATGAAATTAATCATAATAGGATTGAATGGATAATGGATAATGCTATTTTGTCCCTATGAAGAGTAGAAGCAGTGTTACATAATGACACCTAGAAGCTAATGTTTATAGATAATTGTACTGTGAAATTAGGGATGTGGTCATCCCCTTAACCAAGTGGAACCCCAAATTTACTAAAAATTGGCCTCTAGTCACCACCCTAGTCACTAGAGATGTGAGGTAAATTGGAAAAGAATTCTGGAAATTATTGGAGAATGGCAGTGATTTGAAGTGATGTATGGTGTGTTAAACATTTTTTTAATGCCTCTACCACTGCTATAACGTGTACATATGGGTTTATAAGTGTATTGATAGAATTAAATGTAAACCAGACATTGGTATAATTAGATGAAAAATATTTTTGGGAGCTGATTTGAAACCTCCGATGAAGTATCTATGAAAGCCAATTGGCCAGAAAAGGAAGTGGATTTGGCCTAAGAAAAATTACATACACTCAATTAAATCCCTTAATCATATAATTTAAAAATTTCAAATAACTATTAAGGATAGAGGAAAAAGAATGTTTGAGCTGTTAAAATGAGGTCAAAACCTGTGAAAGGATAGGGTTCAAAATGTGCTTTGTAGAGGGAATTCATACTCTTCATTGGATGGTTCAAATTCTGGTGATCATCAGGGTCTTAGCAGGCTTATTCTTTTGTATATATATTGAAGAGAATATTATAAGACAAAAGATGAAAATGAAAAGATGCCCACAATATATGTGGCAAGAAGCTGTTGACCAAGGCTAGATGGTGGACTAAATAGCCAAAGTCACTGGAAGTCATGACCAATAATACTGAAAATAGCAAATTCCCCAGAGTTTAGGATGTCCAATAATCATTTCCATGTGAGGACCCAGTTCCCTCCTGGCAATAGATAAGACTTCTCCTGCTAACAACACACATTTACCTCATTTGCTGATTTGTTTACAAAGAAATCAGACTGGGTTACCTGACTTTTTACCATTCTCAGGACCCATCCACCCCACACCTATAAAAGGAATGAATCCTGCTTTACACATAGACTGTATTTAGCAGAATGTGCCTAGTTGTCTAGGATTTCTTAAGGCAAACAAGCCTGGAATCCATAGATTTATGGGGCAAGGCTCTCTACAAAAATGTTACATAAGCATGTACTAGCAGGGCCTGAAATGGAATTGTTGCACGAACCAAATGATTGCTTCTATGTAAGCAAAGTGACCGTCAACCTTCATTATAAACCTCATATGTTAATCTGGAACACAGACTACCGGATGCAGAAGGAGTCTGGGGAGCCACTCCAGGGATCTGGGACTGCTCGCTGTTAATTCTTGAAATTATTGAGAAAGTTTGAGACTGGATAAGATCTCTGATTCAAGTAAGTCTGATTTGATAGTCTAATGCTTGGTATTAGTTGGTTTCCAATACTTCACTTTCAACAATATTGAGAAAAGACCTAATCAAATTACCATGTAATAGATGTTTAAAAACTGTTCCTGCTGCAGTCCAAAAACTTTTAAATCAGCTCTTTAAACTTGGGTTTAAACCCCTCCTGGAAATTGTATCACTTTCCCTGGTACAATCAACAGACTTTCATTTAAACATGTAATTAATTTCTTATAGACATGTTTACTTTAATTTTTAAATCAATTTTCTAAATCTTAAGAAGTAAAAAAGTACAAAAACTAAAAATCATCTCCTATCTCACTAACCAGAATTAAACATTGTTAGCATTTGGATGTATTTCTTTGTATTCTTTTTTTCCCCTCATAAAATATTAGTGAATTTTCTTTTTAAAAGTTGGGATCATAGGCATTTATTCAGGCTTTGTTCACCTAGAATTAAATTATTAGCATTTTCATATGTTAATATACTTTGAATTCACGACATTAGTGGCTGAATAATATGTTGATTGAACAGAAAAGCCATACTATATTTTGGTATTCTGTGACTAATAATGCTATTCCAATCATCTTTTACAAAAATCTTTGTCTGAATCTTTGATTATTTTCTTAAGAATTGATTTGAAATGATGTCCCAGTTCAGAAAGCTTGCACAGATTACAGTGGAGGTGAAAAAAAGTGCCAATCTCACCATATTCTCTACATCATTTAGTATGATTTTTAAAGTGTTTTCCACTTGGATAGGTGAGAAATTTTAATTTACCATTCTTTGCTCATTTAGAGGTTGAATCATTTATCTTTTTCTTTCATTTTTGGCATGTGAAATTTTTTCTTCCATGAATTATTGGGAAACATAATCTTGATCATTAAATAGCTTTCTATTTTATCTCTTTTCCATGAGATCACTGATAATCAAAGATATTAAGCTATTTCTTGAAAATCATTTTAATGAACAGGATTCAAAGTCAGCCATTTTGGAACATACACAGAGGACCTGCTCTTTCTTTATGACTTTGTTTCAATGAGACTTCATTTTTTCCATTACATGGGAGAGGTCTACTAGTTCCCAAGTGAGTGCACTGAGAGATAGGAGGGCAATGCCACAGACATGAATTTTCACTTGCCTGATAAATAACATATGGGTCTCTATAACACTTAACTCTCTGCCATTTGCTTTTCATATATATCTACCTATTCCATTTCAAAGAAAGCATAACAACATATTTATGTAGAATCAGCAGGCAATACAGTTTTTATTTCAAAGTTCTGGGAAATCAAAATAAAAGGTTCATTTTGTGTTTAAGTGCAAAAGGCCATATTGGTCATGGGAATTACATGCAAAAAATTTCAAAATGCATTTTCATTGGAATCACAAAATTTCCACACCTAACAGCTGCTATACAGTTTTATTTGTTGTTAGATTATTTTTAGTTCTGCTAGCTGAGATCAAGCACTTCCACATTATTTGCATTTCCCTTCCCCTCTTTTGTAATAATTAGCATTTCTGTTTCACAGTCAGCAATACAGCCAGTTTAGTGGCATTGCTATTAATTTACATCAAATGTTAGACTATTATTCAGAATATAACATTATTGTAAATTCCACTTAGAGAAAGGGGTCTTTTAAAAGTCATTTTAGGAAAATATTAACTACAAATATTTGCAGGTTTATATTATTTATTTGAGTGAATCATTGTTGTGATCATGCAGAAATGTACAAAAATTTGTTAAAGCAATAAACACTTTATAGGCATATTAAATTTTGCTTACCTGATAAAGAATAACAGAATTTTAAACCACTATTTCAGGGCAAGAAGATTAAATACTAGCAAAGAGATTATTCTAAACCATTCTGGTAAACAAAGGTGGTAGGCAAAGTTAAATCATAGTCAGGAGGCACTTTGTACCAGGCAGACTATCTAATTTAAGAGAAAACTTCCTAAGGGAATAAGATAAACCTTTACCTGATAAGAACTGAGCCTGAACACCTCAAAAGTAAAAAACAAGTGACTAAGAAAAAGTGGCTACAAATATCCAAGGAAAAAATTTTGCAATGCTTTGACAACTATAAACTCCCTCCGTCTACAAATATACACACATATTCTCAGATAAGTTCTCAATTATTGAAGTACTGTATTTCTGATTCTATGGGCCCAGCAACAGAATCAAACTCACACTGAGCCAGCAAATTTATTGAGTTGATCCAGTCATCTGATTTCCATGAGCACAAGGATATATGAGTGGAGTAACAAGAAGGTATGACTTTACTGACATTTTTAATAGCTCAGAAAAATCCTTTTAACCTGCACTGTTAATATCTCAAATAGTGAGAGAAACTTTCTGTGACATACAGTGATAAAACTTATGTCTACTTAGCATAAAAGGTAAGTGGCACGTCCAAGAAAATCTATTAATTAAGTTATGCCAAATCATTCACAAGATGTGGAGAGTTATGTTAGCCCTCAGATTCAAAGAAGAAATCTACATATTTGGCATGAGAACAGGCTACCAGGAGGGAGTGGCCTATTCACATTTGGGGAGTACAGATATATGACTTCTGATATTTCAAATATTAAATGAAATATTTCTTAGGAAACCAGGAGAGAGCTTAAGACTAAAATTCCACTTGGTTTTTCAATACCCGTCTTGTCTCTTTTCTGGACCAGTCTTAATTTTAAAAAGAGCATCCTCTCTCTCTCCACTCGGGTTGAGTGAGGAGAGCTAACTCAGTGCCGTCTGGATAACAGAGGTAGACCCGCCTTCATCCACGAAGTATTCTTCACATGAAATTGCTTTCCAGAATATGTTGAAGATATTGGATAGTCAGCTTACCACATGTATTAATTTATAATATTATTGCCCTCTTGTTTTGAGAGTAAACTATGCATCATCCAGAGAGTCTCTAAGAAAATAAATTTATCCCCTCTGCATAATTCTTCCTTTTTCAAAACAACCTATACTTATTAGATCAAGTCAATAAGCAAATATGAATAAGACATGATGTCTGTATTCAAAGAGTAGAGAAGACATGTAAATAAATAATGGCAAGAGAGAATAATAGGTACTAGAATAGTCTGTACTCGACAGTAAGTGGGAATATAATGGGTAAAGATTAATAGAAAACTTCTAATCTGAATGCAGAGCAAGTGAGTTAGGTTATTCACAAACACTTAAGCTATTTTCTTTAAAATATGGTTAAGTACTTTTTGGATCTGCTTTAATTACTTCAAATATCTGATTAATAAAGGATCAATCATCAAAAAAGTGTTTATCATTGCCTACATGCATAGCATGGTTTTAGAAACTATAGAAGATATGAAATATTTTTAAGGCATGATCTTTGCTCGCAAAAGATTTTATATAGTCCAGAACATTTAGTAAATGACTCTGTTCACAAAAAATACTTTTTTTTTTTCTGAAGTACTGGGGCCAGGAATTGAACCTGGGACCTCGTATGCGGGAAGCCGGCTCTCAACCACTGAGCCATATTGGCTTTCCTGAGTTGTTTTTTTTGTTTGTTTGCTTGTTGTTGTGTTTTTGTTTGTTTGTTTTGTTTTTTTGTTTGTTTGCTTGTTGTGTTTTTGTTTGTTTGTTTTGTTTTGTTTTAGGAGGCACCAGGGACAGAACCCAGGACCTCCCTTGTGGGAAGCAGGCACTCAACTGCTTGAGCAACATCCGCTCCCCAATAAATATTTCTTATCCAGTTGGTCTGGATAGATTTATTTGCTTAGAAATGACTCTAATAGAACAATATTTAGAGGATGCCAGTTTGAACATAGTAGGTAGCTTTCTTCCAGATATCTTGGCCACAATCTCCTTATGAAATTGCCACTTGACTTCACAAATGCTTTGGGCCAAAGAAAAGCTGAAAGAGGACCAATCATCCAACTAATAATACCTTAGGTACTTTGCCAACATCTCTGCTTTCCCCTCCAGGTTCATTTTCTCCCTGAGCTCAGCTGTGGGCAATCGGGCACATGGCTCATCTCTTCCCTCTCCTCATTGCTTTAGTATTATTGCACTGCTCTTCTGATTCCAGCCCCCAGCCTTTCTTTCAGCCTCTCAGGGTTTCTCTATCTTTCTGCAGCTGCAGAAGATCCTGGAGTTCTCTCTCACATGACAGGGTAAAATGGCACTTTTGCTCTCCCTTCTCC
This sequence comes from Cabassous unicinctus, assembly GCA_029593785.1. Lineage (NCBI taxonomy): Eukaryota > Metazoa > Chordata > Mammalia > Cingulata > Chlamyphoridae > Cabassous > Cabassous unicinctus. The sequence continues at coordinate 46,115 of JAQZBX010005947.1, forward strand.
TCAGTTTATAAAGGACCCAAGTAAAGGATTAAGACCCACCCTGGGTCCTACAATTTATTTAAACGCCCTTAAATAAAGTGATCTAATCAAAAGTGTTCTAATCCAAAGGTCCCTTAACTGAATCTAATCAAAAGGCCCCATCCACAATAGGTTTACAGACACAGGAGTGAATTTGCTTTAAGAACAGGATTTTCTGAGGTCTACAAAAGGACAACACTCTATAGCTTATCTTAGCAATACATAATGAAATATTTCTTTGTATTGATACTGTGTGCTGTTAATATTATACCTTTTATGCCTAAATGCTTAAAATATATCAGGCTTTGTTTTAAGTATCTTACATGTTCTAACTCATTTAATCCTCTCGTCTACCCTATGAGTTTGGTACAATTCATATTTTTATCCCTATTGTACAGATGGGATTCCTGAGGCATAGGGAGCTTCAGTAATTTGCCATAGTTCAATCTATATTAGGCATTGGAGATAAAGATTGTAATTCAGGGCAAATTGCAGGGTTGCCAACCTAGTAGTAACTTGCAGAACTGGATGGATTAAAATATATAGTTCTGGGCCCAAACCCTAAAGATTTTAAGTCTGTTTTTCTGGGTTGGGGTTCAGGAATCTCTCTTATATAAAAACTGACTGTAGTTATTCTGATCTTGTCAGGTTTAGGGACCACTTATTGACCTTATTAAACTGCCATACCCCTGAACCCCTGCTGTTGGAAGAGAATCTATGTTGTGGAATTCATCACTGGCATAGCAAATAGAGTCACAGGCCATCCACCTCACCCCCCCTACCCCCAAACACAGTGAAGGAAGGTAATTTTGCTGAATGTAGTGGAGAAGTAAGGGATAATCATATGAAGGCTTGGTAGTTAAAGTAAACTTTTAGCAATGATAAATCTAGAGAAGTTTTGCAAAGTTCATCATTGGTCTTGATAAAGAAATGAAACATCCAGCACAACTAGTAAGGAAAAAGAACAGAGTGGAATATACAGCAGATATCAGTGAAATTTAGAGAAAACTAAAAAGAATTGCAGAACAAATTAAAAGGAAAGTAATTCTACTACTTTATTTGCTCAAGGATTTGCATGAATCCTGCTGTATGGAGATTTGGAAATTTATATCAGAATCTCATAGCATTTTATCTGAAGTAATAATAATAGAAGTCACAGTAATATTAGGTATTGAAGAGCTATGTCCCAAAGTCAGAATTAGCAGCTAAAGTGGTCATATTTTCCTTTTTAAAGAGCTACCAGATTGTAGAAAAGTCAGAGTGGGACCGGAAAAGTATGAAGACAATTTTCCTCATTAAGAAGAAACTGAATGGTAGTAAAGAATAGCAGAGGATGGTGGAGATGGAAGGAGGAGAAATGATTATGAGGCAAAATTGAAAATATGTGGATTGACTAGACATGATTCCCATGGGCAAGGAAAATGAAAAGATGACTTCCTAAGGTTCTATCTTGAGCAGTTGTGTAGATGGCAGTGCCATTTAATGTTTGGGCTATGTTATATATAAGATTTCATGGAACATCAAAATAAGAAGTCAAGTAGGATAGTTGCATTTGTGGGTCTGGAGCTCAGGAGACATTTCTGGGTTGAAACTTTGAAAGTTATCACCATCGAAATTGCATTTGAGACTAAGGGAGTAGAGCAGACCACCCAAAGAGAAGATGTGAATATAGTGAGAAGAGCTCATATAATTTCACATTATCCCATTAAGCCATCCCATGGGGTAGGTTCATTAGATGCTCAGATAGGGTTTAACTTAGCCTATGTTAGTAAGTGATAAAGTTGGGACTCAATCCTATATCTGCTTGATTCCAAAGCCTACACTTTCATCCATAAATTAGACTATAATTTAGTGATTATAATTTTGATTGTTAATTTGCTTAGGGTAACGTGTACATAGTTCTTGTGCTACAGTTTACAGTAAGTGATACTTAACTAATTGTTTTGTTGTCTTCCTAAAGTTGTGAATTAAAGAACCCAGTCAGATGCTTTTAGAGTTAACTATTTTACCTGAGAAGCTGTACCTATTTCAATTTGTTACCATTGCCAAGATGGACAAAACCACATGGTACATTATTTACTTTAATAGGATTTCCTCCATCTCTGTGTGCTGCACTTTACATATTTAGCACAAAATATAATCAAAAGTCTGTTCAAAGAAAAAGAAAAAGACTTTTTATGCAGTTCCTCATATAATTGGGAAAGAAATAGGCAATCCTTCTAAAACAACAGCAAATGGATTTTATAACAAAGTTTTAAACTGAGTTGCAGACCAAGGATGATAACCAGAGAAGTCAGAGAAACCCTCATTAGTTCCTTGTGGAGGAAGAGGACTACTAAAATCCTGAAGCCCAAGTGAGATTTGGTTTCTTGAACAAGAGTTAGAAGACCATACGAATTTACAAAAAAAAAAAAGATCTAAGTGAAGATATAAAGATATACATGAACAAGCCAAATCCTGGGAATGATGAAGAGACAAGGTATTCTACAACAGGGAGGTACATGTTAGGGAATAAAGCAGCGTTTCCCAACCTTGATTCTAATGACATTTGGTCGTAGAGGATGCTTTATCTTGTGCTTGGTACTCGTTTTAAAAGCATCCCTACTAGTTGTGAGGGCCAAAATTGTCTCCAGACATTGCCAAATGTCTTCTGGAGGGCAGAATCGCCTTAGTTGAGAACCACTGAATTTAGAGTGATTTTGAGCCTTTAAATGTGTATGGTTACTGTGTTCTCTACATTGGTTCTGACGTCCTAATTGTACTGTTTACACTTCACAATGGCTATTGTTCACCCAACTATCAATTTTTATAACTAATATATATCCATGACAGACATAAATGTGAAGTAAACCAATTACTTAATTGACTACCTTGCTCAGTCAAGAAAGAAAGCTTCCTGTTACTCTACTCATATATCCTTGTGCTCATGGAAATCAGATGACTGCATCAACTGAATAAATTTGCTGGCTCAGTGTGAGTTTGATTCTGTTGCTAGGTCCGTAGAATCAGAAATACAATATAAGAGGATGGGAAAATTGGGAATTTCAACCTAGGCACAAAGAATCAATACTTGCCAGGGAAGTTGCCATGCCAAAATTACATAGGACATGACAAAGATCTGTATGCAAGACTTTCAGAGCTATTTAGCTAAAAACATAAAAATGGTATCAGAGTTTGGCAAGGCAAAACATTTTGTGAAGAGTGTGAGTGTGTGTGTGTGCGTGTGCACACACACAAGAGAACTGTCATCAGTGTAAGAATTAGAGTGTTGGGGAAATAAGTTTGCTACCACCAGTGGTCAAGAACTGTGTGAGTATTTTGCATGAACCAGATGTGAGTCATGCAGGCCATACAGCCAGCCTGGAACCATTTTAAACCCTGTTTGAGATGAGCCCCTTGGAAGGTGAGGGGATGCCAGAGTGAGAGTCTGAGTGGAATAAAATAAGAGTGAGCAGAGAGTGACCAGTGGAAATAAGGTAATCTCAGTTCATAACCCAGGCCTGTGATACAAGGCCAATCTCTGAAGAACCCATCAACAAGTGAGAGCCTACTTGACCTATATCCTGTTTCCATGGCTCTCTCTCCCCATTGAATCCCTAGAGAAGCCTGAAGGAGAGGAGATATGGGAAAAGAGAGTAAAAGCAGACCTCATCTCCTTCCTCAAAAACTAAAGAACTACCAGAATCAGACCTCAATTGGGTGAGGTAGAGGCACACTTCCATCTTTGAATGAACATTTTATATATTGATTAATATCTTTTCTGGACATTTCTAACTTTCTAAATGGAGACCATGTTTTGTAACTTAAGATAACCCTCAAACCATCTATTACCCTAGACTTAATAGGAAAGTCATAGGGAGGGAAAGAAGAAAAGAAAACACGTCCCCATTTTAAAAAATTAAAAATAAATTTGTGTTTTGTTTACATACACAGGGTGTACTTTTTCAACTTATTGGTTGCACTAATTTTTATTTAGACAAAAGATTTGACTGGAGAATTATTTTTGGATGTCACACATCAGGTGATCATGAAAGGTCAGTAAAATAAATCAAAACAAAATAAAAGACTTTAGTATGAAGATGATGACCCTCCCTGGAAAGCAAACCATCTCAGCCTGTTTTATTTTGTGATTGATAGAACTGGTGAGATATATTCCTTAAATATCAATAATTTTTTAATTTTTTTTATTTTTAAGGAAGCTTTAGATTACATAAATGTTACATCAAAAATATAGGGGATTCCCATATGCCCCACCCCTATCCCTCCTACACTTCTCCACATTAACAAAATCTTTCATTAGTGTGGTACATGTGCTACAATTAATAAACACATATTGAAGCATTGCTACTAACTGTGGACTATAGTTTACATTATAGTTAACGCTCTGTCCTGCACAATTTTGTAGGTTATGACAAAAATGTATAATGGCTTGTATCCATCATTGCAGTATCATGCAGGACAATTCCAATGTCCCGAAAATGCTCCCATATTACACCTATTCTTCCCTCTCCAATCCCTTCAGAATCTCTGGTGGCCAGTGCCTTTATATCAATGATACAAGTTCTTCCATTGCTTGAATAATAATAAATCTATAGTAGAATAACAATAAGTCTATTTTAGTCCATTGTTCTTTCCCAATCTTAAGGATTTTGGGATGGTGATACCCCCTCTGTTTCTAATTGAGAGGGGGCTTAGATCCCATGAGGCAGATGGATGGAATTATCTTGCTTGCAGTTGCAAACACTTTCTTGACATTCCTTGGGATGGGCGTTGTCCATCATCACTTCCTTGTTAGTTGTTCTGGGTGAGTTCAATGAACTGGAGAGTAGGTGTTTCTGCTGAGATTCTGGCTCAACTGGCACATGAATGGGCCAAAGATTTAAGAATTCCCATCCTGGGGAGTCCTGCTACATTCTCAAATAGAATGTCAAGAATCCCCTGAGTACAAGGGCAGTGCCTAGTGAAGGAAGACAGACCATTACGCCAAGCCCTTGATATTGATGATTGTATTTATGAACCTTTTCTTGTGAAATTGAAACTTAACCTAGTATTATATATTGCCTAAGAGTTACCTCCTGAAAGCCTCCTTTTTCCTCAAATGTGGCCTCTCTCTAAGCCAAACTCAGCATATAAATGCACTACCTTCTCCCAGCATGGGACATGACTCCAGGGGATGGGCCTCCCTGGCACAGAGGGATTATTACTAAGCACCAACTAGCAATGCATCCAGAAAAATACCTTGACAAAAGGGGGAAATATTAAATACAAATGAGTTTTTATGGCTAAGAGATTTCAAAGTGAGTCAGGAGGTCATTCCAGAGGTTATACTTATGCATGACTCAGCAGGGTCTCATTTACTGCCACAGTAAACAGTGCTTCAAAGAACAGGGCTGCTCAGGTATCTAGAGATGTCTAGACACTATAAGCAGGGCAGACAAGCTCAGGAATTCAGCACTCTGTCAGTGGTCCTTATTTTGGAATTTATGCTCCCCAGTGTAACAGAGTTAAACTCATTTATAGTTACCCTACATGTGGCTCTTCTGCTCCTTTTATTTGAACCCATATTCAGTTACTTTTTGAAGTAACTTGTTCTTAAAATCTAAGTGAGTGGGTATGTGGGGGCAGGTTACTTTAATACACTTCTTTGGAACCCTGAACCAATACTGCCATTCCAATGGAAGTGATAAGAATTGTGAGGCTGTGCTTTTGGAAAAACTAAAAGAAATAAGAGAAAAGCAGACTTTGAAAACAGCATCTGTTTGCAGTGAAGGGAACCGAAACTTCACTGGAGAGTAAAATAAGCATGAGTTGGCTGGAATTTGTAAAAGAAAGCACAATGAATGGAGGAGAGTGGCCTTTTTATATGCTCTGAGGAGAGCCAACAGGGAAGACTTACCTATATTTCTATGTGAAACTGAAGAAAATAAAAAAATAGAATAATTCGTATATTTCTAATACATGAGAAAAGAGAAAGAAACAGAAAGGACAGGGAATAAAGACCAGCAGTTAGAGGTTATAACGACAAGCCCATGAGGGTAGATAGATGAGTTAATCATTATGGTTAAACCCAGTTAGTCAACAAAATAAGAGACAGAAGGAGAGAGCAGCTGCCACCACTAGAAAAGAATGTCCTAATGTTAAGAGACAATTATCAAGAGAATGTTTTCATTTCACTGAATATGTCATTCACTCAAAAAGCCATTTTAACAGCCCATGGCTGATTTTATATGGGTCGGAATTGATACAACTGAATTGAGGAACAAAATAGACAATAATAAAAATAGTGTCCATTTATCAAGTTTGTCAACATTTAAACATCTCCATGCAGTGTAATGCTGTAATTGACAACAGGGAAATGAGAAGTTGTGTATAAATAGATAGCTGCCTTAGTAATAAAATGTAAGTGAGCTGCTGACATCTGCATACAATTATATTTGAGAAATAAAGTCACATAAATTCAGGACAATTAACATTTTATATTTAACTTTTGGATTTCAAAGCTTGACTACATGGGACTAGATTAAGAGTCCTCACTTCTCTTCCTCCTTTCTGTTGATGACTATTTTTCAGTCATTTCACTTCATGTCAATAGATTCATCAAAGTGTTGGAGAAGGATGACAGAGAGGTTGTAAAACTTGAACAAGTTAGTATTTGCAATTGCTAACACTAGTGTAAAGAGCTTAGGCAGATGAAAAGATAGAAAATACTGTCTAAAATTACTTTGGGGGGTTATTTGTAACTTTTAATTATCCATGCAATTTTTGTATTTCATTACTACATGTAATTGAGAAGTAGCCATTCATGACAAGGTGATAATAAGAAATGTTTCTCGTTCTTTGTAAATAACTATTTTACTCTTCTAGGCTACTCAAACAAATACCATGAAATGGGTCCAGTTAAACAATGGGAATTTATTCACTCACAGACTGAGGCTGTGAAAAAGTCCAAATCCAGGTGTCATCAAGGCAATATTTTCTTCCTGCAGAGCAGCCTTCTGGAGCTGGCTGCCAGTGATCCTTGGCTCCTCTGTCACAAGGCAAGGCACATGGTGGCATGTCCTGGTCTCTCTCTTCTCTTCCAGGTTTTGATTTCAGCCTCTAACTTCCTGTATATTTTCTCTCTTTGTCTGAATTTTATTTTCTTATACAGGACTCTAGTAACAGGATTAAGACCTGTCCTGATTGAGTTGGAACACATTTTAACTGAAGTAACATAATCAATAGGTCCTACTTACAAGGATTTTACACTCACAGGCGTCAATTAAATTTAAGAACATGTTTTTCTGGGGTACATACAACTTCAAACCACCACCACAACAGACCACAATATATATCTAAGACTCTAATAATTCTAAGTGTAGAATTATCTCTTTTCTGTTATGCTGGTGAATACTAACATGCAAAGAAACACGACTATGAGAGAAATAGAACAAAGGGTGGCCACTTCTCAAACTGAATTCCCTGTTCCCACTTATCTAACCCTCCCACATTCTGGGTGGCCTCTTTTCAGAACTTTTCCCTGTTCCTGCTTATCTAACCCTCCCACATTCTTGTTCGTGTCACTTCCCTAAAAACCCACATCAGTAAAGGGGATGAACTTGGACACTGAGAACTTCCTTACACTTTTCGCCTTAGGATTAGGTTAGCTTTCGCGCCTAAGATTGTAAGCCCACAACTCCCAGCCCATAGGAGATGTGTAAGGTTGGGGAAGGAGAGAAATGGGCCATTGCATCAGGGGAATTATATAATCTTTGTTCTTACACTGATCACATGCACTTGACTGATTCCATTAGCCTGGGCATGTGCCCTTTCTCATGAGAAAAAAGTAAATTACTGCTGCCTCTAATCCAACTCTCTGTCTTCAGAACTTTTATTTTGAGTAAATGGTCACCATCCCACTCAACTGTTTCTGAAAATAACACAGAATTTATTTCACTCCTTCCATAGGCATATAATATTTTTGAACATTATGCAATTGTATATGTAAAGTCATTTTTCTATTAACCTGCAATGCTAGTTAATATATTTTGTTATAAAAAGATATAAACAACTCAATAGCCTTATAACCATATAAAAAATTTCCTTTTACAACACCACCTTCTTCAATGCTGCTCCCTAGAGGTAACCAACCACTATCAACAGTTTCATATGTAACTTGCCAAAATATTTTCTATGAATGTATAAATATACAACTTTCCTACAATATCTGCATGTTTACCTGTTTATTGAAGAATAACAAGTCATTAAATGATTAATGTAATATGGTTCAAGGTTTAGTATTTTAAGTCCCAAACAAATAAACAAACAAACAAACAAACAAACACCAGAGTGTTCATCTGCCTTCTGTCAAATACCCCTTCCCTTAAATTTCTGGTCATTTTTATTTATTAAAATTTAATTCAGGGAGTAGATGTGGCTCAAGTGGTTGAGGGCCCGCCTCTCACATGGGAGGTCCTGGTTTCGGTTTCTGATGCCTCCGAAAGAAAACAAACAAAACAACAAGCAGATAATGAGCAAAAATAATGAGCAGACAATGAGCAAACAATGGGCAAAAACAAATGAGGAGACAATGAGCAGAACAACTAGCAAACAGATGAGGGAACCAACTCAGGGGAACCAATGTGACTCAGTGGTTGAGCTCCGGCCTCCTGCTTACAAGGTCCCAGGTTCAATCCCGCAGTCCCTGTACCTCAAAAAAAAA
>JAQZBX010005948.1:0-25826 GCA_029593785.1 Cabassous unicinctus
TGTTCCAACAAGCACTGGGCTAATTGTAATACAAGAGCATTTATGGACTTCAATCACCAGTGAGTTTACTGCATGGATGGCTGATTACATCTGCATCAATCAGGGAGATTACATCATCAATGGGTGGCGCTTTTATCCAATCAGTTGAATGACTTAAAAGGGGAAGTGATTTCAACATTCAGAGAGAATTTCCCAGCTCGCCGTTGGACAGGCAACTTCTCCCAGAAACTCATCAACGACCCTTCGTCAGACTTTCTTCGGAGCTACTGGTTTGCAGCCTGCCTGTGGAGCCTGGACTTGTGCATCCCCACGGTTGCGTGAGAGACTCTTTTAAAATCTCATATTATTGACAGATATCTCCTGTTGATTCTATTTCCCCAGAGAACCCTGACTAATACAGTGGCCCATATTATTTAATGTTTGTACCATTATTTGTGTTTGTAATGCAAACTATTTTAAGTCACCAACACTGTTGACTCTTTCTTTGATTAAGAGATCAGTGATGAGCATAAGTACTGAATATGTACTTTTGGGTCAATATTAACCTTTTGCATTTGTTATTCATTCAATATATTTCTATGAACAGCCTAACTTATGCAAGACATATTGTTGTCTGGGAGATATAAAATCAATCAGATACAGTCTCAAGATCTCACAGTCAAATGAGAAATATGGGTAGGCATGTAACTAATGTAACCAAAGCCCTATAAAAGACATGTGCACAAAGCCTAATATATCACAGAGATAGGATACTTAACTCTGCTCAGGGAGAAGGGAAGGCCAGGGGAATCTTCTCCACGTAACTAATAATTGAGTTGCATTGAAAGGAAGAGCATAGGTTCTCTAAATTGGAAGGTAGTCAGGGAGTGCTGTACAGAAATATAGAACAAGGAAAACATGGAAAGAAATGGATCCCTAAGAATAATTTTGGATGGCTGATCCATGCATCCAAGATTAAAGATACTATATGAGTGGTGGTGTCCAGATATGAGACTGAAGAGAAAGGCCCTAAATCCAAATCTGAACACAATGCATGCGAAGAGGTTTGGTCATTATATCTAAAAGGCAAAGATTCAGAGGAAGTACGCAATAAAAGATATTAGAAAGTGGAGGGAAATGGTCAATTTGTGTTTTAGGAAGATCCCTCTGAGAAAGAAGAATGTGAGAGAGCCTGGTGACAAGGAAACCTGTTGTTAATCAATTAGAGGAGTCCAAGCAAGAGACCCAGGCATTGGTAGTGCAAAGAAGCCTTCAGGTTCAAGAGATATTTTAGTTATAGATTGGATTTGGGGATATTTGGGGGTAGATGAGGCAAGGGGAAAATTCAGAATGGTCCAAGTGTTCTGACCTGCAAGTGAATGGTGATGCAATTAGCTAAAACACTTATAGTCTCAGTTTTGTAATATGGTTCTACTTCATTTCTTTTAAAATCTTATATGTAAACAGAGAAGCCAAAGCCACTTGGGTGAAAAAGGTGATGTTTTATGTTCTATTCAAATTAACTCTTGGGAACACAGAAAGCAATTATCAGTTGGAGAGAATGTATTAAGCATACAAATTTTATGAAAGTGACTTAGTAAATATAAAAATTAATGATAATATTGCATTCTGGCAATTCAAATTTTCAGTTCTGCATTTTTAATTGAGACCAGACAGTTTTATGGGAATAGAAAGTGAACTTTCAGGAAAACTTAATGAGTTGCTTTAATATCATTACATCACACAATTATACATTCTTATGCTATTATTTCAAAGTTCTTCCAGTTATTCTTAGGGAAAGAAAACTTAAAAAATAACCCATGATTAAGAAAGTATCTATCAATGAGTATTTCTACATGCTAAGTCAATTTTTTAGATAATATAGAAGTTGGGAGAGTTTTAGTCTGCTTGATATTAGAACTATATAACCAAGAAACTTAAAACGTGTAAAAGGGGTAAGGTATTGTCTAGTCTTACCCTTTTATTTAACAGATAAGGAAACTGAGAATTATGGGTGTTGAGTGACACCATGGTCTAAGCTAGTGGGCTTTCTTAATCATCTGTGTGGTGTAGTTAGAAAGGGCAAATTATTACAAATCAAAAGAAATATATTTCAGTCCTTGCTCTGACACAAGCCATGTATTCTAAGACAAACCATTTAATTATGATACCCAGTTTCACAGGATTATTATGAGGAACAAATGCAATGATGTACATAAAAAATGTTTGTGTAAATTACAAAGCACTCAAAAATATGACAGATTATATTTGTAGAGTATATCTTCACCTACAGTTTAATGAAACAAACTAGCATTTATTGAGCAGCTGCTCTCTGCCACGATCTTTTTTGTGTGCTATTTCATTTTATATCAACTCTTGAAGTAGATGCTATTTTCCAATTTTATAGATTAAAAAATCAGTGAAGTTCAGAGACACTAAATAGCCTCTTTTTCATCATACATCAGTTGAGTTGGGAGGTGGGGTGGGGACCAGGATTAATAAATACATCTGCTTGGTAATAACTTTACAGTGGACTTTCTTCTGCTACTTAATGCTTCTGGCAGTCATAAAAGAGAAAACCACACCCCACATTTGGGATAGCTTAGACGAGGAAGAATGAGGGCTAGGAGACAGAAAGAACCTACTGGACTGGAATGTTAACACGAATTCTGTTCCATGTCACATGAGACAGGAGTACATAGCACAAGGTTTTGTAATCCAGGTCAGAAGCAGGGCTAGATGAAGACTTAAGGACACCCAGGAAGGATAAGTTGGTCATTCAAGTAGGTTTATAATTGATGCCCCGTCACATTTTTATCCTTTAAGTATTTGCTCAACAACCAGCTGCTGAGAGCTGTGTGGAGAAGGGAGAACGAAGAACCTAGGTGTGGGGATCAATCTGTCCTATCTTGTCCAGAAAAAGTAAGTTTTTCCAAATTTGCATGCTTCTTGTAGTAAAAGAAAATCACTGGAATAAGCCAGAGAAATTAATTTGCACTTGTATGTGTGCCCGCCCCCAAATGTAGTGGAAGTGGGGGGGAGGGGTGATGTTCCTTTCTCATTTTCAGTTACTCTAGGAGAGGAGATTGGATAAATACATTTTAATTGAGTGACCCATTGATAATTCACCACCTCTCATAGATTAGTGCTCCAACACTTCCTTGTCTCACCCTTAATTCAGCTCTTGTCAACAAATTTTACGTTGCTCTAGACTGAAGGCTTGTGAGCAGACTGTTGTGAAAGAGGCATGCAGGGTGATTTCAACAGTGTAACTCTGGGTGAGTTAGGATAGAGAGAAAATGGAAGCTGAGAGACCAGCCTTGCAGATCTGACTCGGAGTCATGAATAGGACTGAAATGGAAAGAAACAAAACAACAAACAAACAAAAAACTCTGAAATTTAGATCTGGTTCTTTCTCTTACTAGAAATGTGATTTTAAGAAAAGCCCTTAACATCTTTTTATCAGTTTTAACATCTAAAACCTTGGGATTTTTTATGTAGTGTTTGGTATAAAAACATTTATAGTGCTAATCATATAACAAGGACTAGGCACTTTGAATATTAACTCATTTAATAACAACTCATAACAACTCTGAGGTAAGTACTGTTATTATTCCATTGTGCAGATGAGGAAACTAAGGTATAGAAAGTTAGGTCATATAGCTAATAAATGGCAGAGATGGAATTGGAACCCTGGACATCTGTTTCCAGAATCTGTAGTCTTAACCTTTCCACAAAGATATTTAGCAAATCTACAGAACTGCTGTGAGGATTAAGTGAAACAATTTAATCTTCCCAAAAGACAATTTATCTTAAGAGACTTACTCATCATTTTCAACATCCTGAGTTTCATGGACTCCTTTGAAAATTTTGTGAAATCATAGACACTTTACCCAGAAAAATACACAGCTATACATAACATAAAAATTTGCCTGCCATTTCTGAGGTTTCACAGACAGACCTTCAGAAGTTTATTCATGGACATCGCATTTTAAAAAGCCTGAAAAACATAGTTGAGCCTCCTTAACCTCAGTCTCTTCCAGCCAGAAGTAAGGAAATGAAAATATAGTGATCTACTTCCCAGCTACCCAGTTCTAAGGTCTGAGAGGCCAACATGTAATTTGAGAATAAATTCCATTCCACTTTGGATTGCTAAACTGTATCTTATTCAGAAGTCTTGGTTTAACTTTTCTTTATGATATGTAGTCATAGGTAAAACGGGAGTAAAGAAACAGAGTTTGGCCAAAGTCTTTGGTCTTTGTGGAATCCAAGATACTTGAAAAATAGTCTGATAGGGTTGGTGTCATTTAGCTATCCTTAATGTTAAAAATCATATCTTGTCATTTTTCATTGATTCTTTTTTTTACCTCAATTGTCCCTTACATCCCTTCTTCATTAGAGAGCACTGGGAGAGGTAAAGGATAGCACTATTCAAGACCATATTGGGGAAGATGCTCTCCGCAAGTTACACATTTCACCATTTTGTCCATCTTTTTAAAGTTCTAACAAAGGTTTATCAAGTTATTTGAACCACCATTGTGATTCAAATCAACAAGTTGGAAAGAGAAAATCTACTGAACAATTTGTTGTGGCTTGTGACAGTTATTCATATTGTTCCCAGCAGATACTACAAACCCTTATGGTTTACCACTGATTGCTAAGACCAGAACAGAAAAGAAAGCAAATGCATTGTCAGCTTTGTTTGAATTTACAGTCGGTTTTTCTCATATCACCCAGTTAGTCAAAACTATTGACCAGTGATGGTCAATGAGATGATACACAGAAGGACTTTTGTCCTTTGAGGGAAACATCACCATGTAATACTGAGATGGTGGTAGGATTATGATAATTATTCAAATTTCGGTATTTTTCCTGTCAACCATTATAGTAAAAGAAAGAATTATGAAACAGTGGATTTGCTTGGCTCAAAGAATATCTCAGATTCTCCAATATGCCAGTTTTGCCTCTACCATACATTGACAGGAGCAACTTCATTCATTCATTCACTCATTCATTCAATGCATATGTACTAATTCTAATACTTTAGAGTAGGGATTGACAGAATTTTTCTGTAAAGGGCCAGTTAGCAAATGTTTTAGGCTTTGCCAGGGTGGCGGTGGGGAGTAGGGGAAGTGTAAGCTTTCTATTGCAAACACCATATTCTGCAGTTGTAGTGTGAAAGCAACCATAGACAATGCTTAAATACTGGGTATGGGTATGTTCCAATAAAAATTTATTTGCCAAAACAGGTGCCCATTGACTGCAAGTCACTGTTTGCAACCCCTGCTTTAAATAAGTAGATACTTAGGTTCTGCCTAGGATGCAGACTTGTTTAAAACATTAACTTGGGGTCAAGTTCACATTCTCCTTGGAAAAATACAAGTCAGTTTCTTTCAATTCTGTAAAATGATGGCTGCCTTAACATAAATTCTTCAATTTTCATTTTTACATGCATTAAAAATAAAGAATTTCAAAATAATACAGAGATGTTAATATTTTCTTCATGAATAAATAGGCAGTTTAACCCAAATTCTGGTCTGCTTTCTAAAGCTCTGCTTAGCACATTTCTCAAACTGAACAAAAACAGAAAACTATTTTAAAGGAAATGAAAGTAAGATGAATTTAAAGAAAAATTAAAAGGCTATGAGCATTAGTACAACTATGCAAAAATTAAATAATTCCTTTAAAAATGTTTATTCCACTATCATATTTAGAGTATCAAAGATCTTTTTGGGAACAGAGATTACAGTACTTTGAGGAAAATGTTCAACTCATAAAGCAAATAAATTATTTGGCAGGTACAATTTATTGGCAGAAAATGAGGCTATTTTGCAAAGATCGTTTTTTTTTTAACATGAACAATGCTCTGTTCCACTTTTCTACACATTCCTGCCATAATTTTATGTAAAACCAGCTCCCTCTAGTGATAACAATTATGTTTTTCACTTAGAAACTAAAAGACTTTCTTGACAATTCATGTAATAGCCTTTGGAAATGAATCTAAAAATACGTGCCTGAGGAGATCAACCATTATTGCAACGAAGATAAAAATTCTCATAATTTCCCAAATCATTCTTTAACAGTCTTTCTGAGTTTGCCACTATTTCAAAAACACGGTAATCTGGGGAATTACCTAAGAATCCTCTCTTTCTACTTTTTTCTTTGGTTATTGGAAAAGAGAAGCCTAGACAAATGAATTGACTCTTTTACGTTCAATGGAAATCAATTAACAAATTTTTAAAACTCCTTTTAAGAAACTTATGAATTAAGGCAAAAATATGAAGTTTTAAATAGCAATTTCTTCATACAAATTTAAATATAGTCCTTTTCATCTGCATTTTTAGCACCCAATTTTTTTTTTTTTTTTTTTATGTTACTGAGGTTGAGTATTTAAATGTGTAACTTAAGCAATGCAAACATCAGATAGCTGTGGGAAAAGTGGACTCCTCACTGAACTGCTGAATTTAAGCTGTGGTTTCTATGATCTAAGTCAACTGTTGGTAACTTTTTCTGTAAAGGGTCAGAGACAGTCTCTGTCACAACTATTCAACTCTGATGTCGAAGCATGAAAGCAGCCGTAAATAATACATAGACAAATTAATATAGCTGTCTTTATTAAAAGATAACTTTCTAAGAAAGATAAAATCACGGCTCTCATACAGATGTAAAAAGTGAACACGTGTTAAGAATTCTATTTTATTTATATGAGGGACCTAGGCAAATGTTATAACTGCTTCAAAAGGAAGTGAGCAAGCACAAATTTATATGGATATATACATTGGAGTAAAGAAATTAAATTATAAATGGAGGCAAAACTTTTTGCAGAAGGGATTTGGCAGTCATTCAAAATCTCCTGGACAAGACAGAGTTTACATATCTATCAGTCACCTATAACTTTCAAAGAATTGCAAAGAAGCTCAAATAAAATGAGGGGCTACATTATGATAACCCAGAAGAATATTCTACATGGAGACAACACATATTTTTCAATGGAAACACAATGTTTTTTCGATAGTTTCAATAAAACTTTATTGGTAGACAATGAAATTTGAATTTTATATAATTTTCAAGTCACCAAATATTATATTTCTTTTGATTTTTTTTTGAGCTATTTAAAATGTAAAAGCCATTCTTAATTTGCAGGCAGTACAAAAGCAGGTAGTGGGCTGGATTTGACCCTGGTCATAGTGTGCTGATCCTGGACCTCTGATTGTAGAGAGTGCATTGTCTCAAATAGGAAAATACTAAGTATGTCATGAAGCAAGAAAGAGTACAAAAAATAAATCCACAAACCAAACTATTTTTGAATCAATCATCTCACTGGTTCTTTTAGGATCAACTAAAGATGTTTTAAGGGCAGGCTGGTAATATGTATAGCCAATTTTAAAAACATTTTGCCTGTATTCACACATATAATAATAATAGTGCACCTTAAACATAATGAAAGATGATCAATCTCAATCAATTATAAAATGCAAAATGAAACTACACTGAGATAGCATTTTTACCTATCACATTGGCAAACATTAAAAAGTAGGACAATGCTTTCTGTTGGAGAGGCTGTAGGTACTCTCATTCATTACTGTTGCTGGCAGAAATTAAACAGGTACAACTCTTGCAGAAGGTGTGGAAGGGAATTTGACAGTATTAGTAAAACTACATTTGTATTTATGTTTTGACTCAGCAGTCTCACTTCCAGGAATTTACCCTGAAGATCTACCCTCTAAAAATAAAACTTCTATATGTGTGATAGTACCCATTGCAGTGTGATTTGTAATTGCAAGTTATTAGAAAGAATATAATTGTCCATTCATAGAAGAGAGGTTGAATAAACCATGGTATATCTATAAAATGAAGTACTATGTAGCTATAAAAAAGAGTGATGAAGAACTCTGATGAACTGATATGGAATGATTTCCAAAAATATTAAGTGAAAGAAAACACAAGGCAACTAAAGAGTATCTATACATGCTAACTTTTGTGTAAGAAAGACAGAAATAAGAAAATATACATGTAACTGCTCATTTGGGCAAAAATAAACAAAATTAAGAAACAAATGAGATTGGTTACCTACAGGACACAGATGAGAAATGGTGTAAAGCATGGGAGGGAAAAATGGAGTAGAAGGGATGGGAGATGACACTTCTCTGAATATAAGTTTTTGGATTTTTTTTTCTTTCAACCATGTTATGTTTCACATAAAGGGGAAAAAACCTCAGTATCAAATACAAATAGAGCAAACAAGTCTAACTCTATTAATGAAAAATGAAATGCACTGAAGGGGGCTAAAATATAAAACAAAGAACTAACTTAACAACTGAACACAGTAATTTGAAATATAACTTCAAGCTAAAGATAAAAAGAACTGAAAACAAATATTGAATTCTAGTTACTGGATTTGCTTTTCATAGTGGTATGAGTTATCAGTTCTGAAATTACTTAATGTGTATTATAAGATTGAGCAAATAGATAAATATATTGTGTGGGATTGAGGTGTCTCCATATCAGAAGAAAGGGGGAAGACTAGAATTAATATTGTTTAGGTAGATTGAAATTTGAGCTATCAGAATGAACTCATTACTTTCAATATGTAAATGGAAATTTTTATATATTATAGATAGATGATACACATAGATAGATAGATAGATAGATAGTAGATAGATAGATAGTATGTGTATGTGTATTTATTTCCTACTGTCCTCTGAGACTACTTGGGTTTATGAGATGATGATAATGATTAGATAGGTAGATAGATAGATAGATAGATAGATGGATAGAGTGTGTGTGTATGGGGTATTTATTTCCTACTGTCCTCTAGAGGACCTAGATATAATGACCTCCCAGTAGAAATGAAATTACTTAGTGCCACATCTTGTTTTCTAAATACCATTCTCCACTAAAAGAAACCAATCCTTGGAGAAATGGCTGATTCGATGTCGACATGTCAAATAGCCGCAGGAGTCAGTTTTAAGTGGCTCCTCCTGGCTAATATGGGACAATTTGAGCAAAAAATAAAATAACTGTCCCAAATGTAACCACTTAATAATATTGGACTTTATGAGTCCATACAAATATAAACACCATCAAAACCCCACAAGTATGTAAAAGGGAGAAAGGAAAAACTCTTCTATATAGTAGAATGCCAGCTAATAAATGTAAAAGTAATGATAGAATTACAAAATCACTTTGCCATCCATCACGGTAATAATTGATTCAAGCAAGAGTCATCAATGGAAGTTAAACCATGAGAAAAATTTTGATAATCCATAGAATAGTTACATGTTGAGAATGTATCCCCTCATAAATTATTAATTTCAAGTAGAAAAAGAGTAACTTTACAGTAGAGAAACTTGGGATATACCACTTTAACTGAATGATTAAAGTTAACATCATTAGTAATGTGATAAATAGATTTCATGTACCTCCTGATCTGATCTGAGGGATACATTGAGAAGGACACATTGTTTTTATTTATATAAAATGTATAAGCTCGAGTTAACAATCATCCTACAAAACATCTGGCTTCTAACCTTTTAAAGTGTCAAAGTCATGAAAGACAAAAAAAGGCTAAGGAACTGTTTCAGAGGGAAGGAGAATAAAGAGACCTGACAGCTAAAGGCAACTGGTGATCCTGGACTGGATCCTGGACCAGAACAATTTTTTTTCCTTTTGCTAATAAATGCCATTCATGGAGCAATTGGTGAAATTTGAATAAGGTCTGTAGATTTGATAATAGTACTGTATTGATGATAACGCCTAGATTTTGGATACTTGGACTGAAGTTATTTAAGAAATGGGCCTTATTTACAGGAAATGCATATTGAATGATTTAGGGGAAGGGGGACGTTACGTGTATAATATACTCTCAGAAAGGTCAGAAAAAATATGTCTATCTATCTAATCTGTCTATATCTATCTAAAGAGAGCAAGAAAGAAGAAAGAGAATGAGAAAGCAAATGTGGCAACATGTTCATATTTGAATCTGAGTGTGAGGTTATATGGTAGTTTCTAAGATAATTTTTGCAACTTTTCTGTAAGTCTGAAAATATTTGAAAATTAAAAAAATTAAAGTCTCTTTTGTGTCAGTTAGAAAGCTCTCAGCTGCAAATTAGCAGATAACCCAACTAAAGTAATATGAACAATAAATAAATTTTTATCTCATAAAACAAGAATTCCACAGATGCAGGGTTAGACAATCTTATAGCACATTCGTGTCCCCCAGAACCTGATTTCCTTCCATCTTTCTGTTCTGTCAGCAACATCCCTTTGTTCATAATTTTGCCATAGCAGTTCCAGGAATCACCTGCTCCCACAAAGCAAGAAAATTCTACAATGCTCCAGAACACTACCTTTATATACCATTGGTGAGAGTTGTGTCACCAATCATTTGCAAGGAGAAGGCAATTATCACGATTGACTTAGATCTATTAGAATTGATCTCTAAGCCTCGGGAAGTGGGCATGAAATCCATGACTTCCAATACCTCATTCTTCTGGCAAGAAAGAAGTGGGAGTTTGGGCAAATCCCTTCTGATGGTTCCTTAACTCATTTATAAGCCATAATATTCATTGCTGTGTTTATCCAATATCAACTCTCAGTAAGCCTAATTTAGTTTGTTTTGTTTTTGTCCTAGCATTCGAACAGATCAATTGAGCACCGGTTAAAGCAATTGTCTTCTAATTAAGAGGCAGTTTCTATGAATTATAATTGTCTTTTTTGAAGTGCTGATTTTATTGGGGGAGGAGTGGACACTGTTTCCTTGTTTGCTTTGCTAATGACAAAGTGATTAATTCATTTCAGTTAAACACCCCATGATTCTATTCTGCCGTAGACTATTTTTAAATAGATATTGAGCTGGTCTCTGATTAGTAAGCACAGGGTGCTGTGGGAGGACAGTCTTGGGTTAGCAAGAGGGACAGGAAAGGCTTACATGTAGAGATGATGTCTAACTGAAAGCTGAAAGATGAGTAAAATTTGGAAGGAACCACTAATCAGTGGCTGTGAAGGTCAGGAGATGAGATTTAGCATGGACTATTAGGAAGATAAATAGAACTTGGCACCAGTGGTTAAAAAGCTCATTAAAGCCACAATAGAAGTGTGCTAGGCAAAGTAATTTAAAGTCATTTTTGAGGGGGAAGAACAAGAAGGAGAGAGAGAGAGAGAGAGAGAGAGAGAGAAAGAAAGAAAGAAAGAATGAGAGAAAGGGGGAATCTTTGATATGTTTACTTTAGGGTAGGACTTGTGATCTG
This sequence comes from Cabassous unicinctus, assembly GCA_029593785.1. Lineage (NCBI taxonomy): Eukaryota > Metazoa > Chordata > Mammalia > Cingulata > Chlamyphoridae > Cabassous > Cabassous unicinctus. Next base: position 11,229 of record JAQZBX010005948.1, read on the forward strand.
CTTTAAAAGAAGCACTCTGGTTATAGTCGAGAAATGAAATGAAGAGGGACAGGAAATCTGTTTGGAAACTATTTCAGTAATTCAGGTGAGAACAATAACAGCCCAAACTAAAGGAAGAGCAGTAGAAAGCATCTGATAGGATGTCACGATGAAAGTCAAGAGAGGGTGCTTTTTAAAGATTGAAAAGCTTTGAGCATTTTAATTGCTGACAGAAAGGATCTAATTGAAGAGAGAAATTGAAGGTAAAAGAGAAATAGAAGATGCTTCATGTATATAGGTCCCTGGAAGGCTGGGAGTAAGTAGGTCCAGGCTCCACAGGAGGACTCAACCTACAACTGTGACAAAAAGAAAGCATAAAGGGTATCTGGAGGTGCAGGTTAGTTTGTGGGTGTGGTGGTAGAGTGGTGACAAGTTCATTCAACAAACATATTTTGAGCACCCATGACATGTTGGGCACTGTTCTAATAGTTAGGGATATATCAAGGGAAAAAAAAAACAGGCAAAAATGCCTTCTGAACCCTTGGCTTGCAAAATAGTAGTGGGTAATAGACATTTAACAATATAAGTAAAATATTTAGCACATTAGATGGTATAAGTACTTAAGAGAAAAATATATCATGGGAAGAGAATGGGCTTGCAATTTTAAATGTGGTCATGAAAGGCCTCATTGAAAGGGACATTTGTGTAAAGTTATAAAGAAGGTGAGTGAGAAAGCCAGGGGGATACCTAGAGAAAGGGCTTTCCAGTCAGAGGGAACAAGTGCAAAGGCCCTGAGGTGGAAGTGTTCTTAGCTAATTTGTGAAAAAGTAAGAATAGCGTGGGGTAGTAAGAGAAAAGTGGTAGGAGATAAGGTCAGAGAGGCAAAAGGGAGCCAGATTGTGTTGGGCCTTCTAATGATCTTGGCTTTTTACATAGAGGACAGAAGCATTCAGAAGGATCATTTTGGCTCCTGTGTTGATAATTGACAGCAGGGGTTGAGAGTGAGGAGCAGTTGGATGGCTCTTGCCATCTTGAGGCGAGAGATGATAAACCAGCTGGTAGTAGGGGAGGTGGTGAGAAGAGAACAGGTTCTCTTTCCTCAGTTATATAGGACATTAATCATTTTCTCAAAATTGGGTAATGATGGTAAAGGTGCATAAGAAGAGGATAAAATGGAGAAGCTTTAAATAGCAATTGAGTGACAAAGGGGGGAAATTGACTAGCAAAATAAGAATTGATGGTGACAGGAATCCAACTGAAGTTTGAGGTACTGGATTATGATTATGTTCAGCCAATTTAATACCAGTTTTAATGACTTTACAATTACCATCATCAAAACATATCAAGCAGTTTATTTATCATTCTTTCTTAGGGGAAATTCTCATGAATTCAAGTTTAACTCAGAATTTGTTACAATTACACTTAAGATAGAAAGAAATTTACCTTTGCACTGTGTATAATGAAAAGGTTTTCTAGCCTCATTACTATTACAAACAGGTATTCAGGCCTATTATCAACCTACTAAGGTAAATAGTAAAGGTGTCACCACTTGTTTTGTTTTATTTTATTTTTTGCATCTAAGTATGTCTGCAATGTCTGTGTGTTTATATATTTTACTTAAGCGTTGTTGGCAGGACTTGGAGACTTGTTAGCAATCAGTAATAATCACTGTATATACTCTTTAGTATTTCCACTGTAGTGGACTAGGTGCTAGTATAGATGATGAATTAGGATACCTGACATGTCTGAATTTGTATTTAGTAGAAAAAATAGATAATTCAATAGTGAAGATAAGTAGCTAAAACAATGCATGATGAGTATCACAATAAGGGAAATGTGTGGCTGGCTGTAGGGCTATGTAGCAGGAGCCCTAACCTAATGTTAGGATCCAAAATATCCTCCATGAGCCAAAGACACATAAGCTGACACCTGAAGAATGAACAGGAGCTAACCAGACAAACTAATGCTGTACAAAATTTCCATCAGTTTTCTTCCAGAATGCAGGGCTCATTTAATAGATGAATGTCACTATGCTGTGCCGATTATTGAAATATTTAAATTACAGAATCACAATCTCTTATTTAAAATTACTAAATTAAAACTTCCTGATAATCAGAGTCCTTTGGTAAAAATATTTGGTAGCAAAGAAATACCTGAACAAATATGAAAATTTCCCTAATCTTTGTTTCTCCCACTTGGAGTGAATATTATTTATTTTGCTTTAGAAATTGTAATATGTTTGATTACCAAATGCTGTTTCCAGGTGCTCCTGGAGGTGTCCATAATATTCATGATATTATCTTTTATTTATTTAACATTTTTATTATGGAAATTATAAAGCTTATTTTTAAAAAGGAAGACTATTATAATGAACTACCCACTACTCATTATCCAGTTTTAAAAATTATCAACTCATGGCCTATTTTATTTCATTTATACCATGACCTAGTTCCTTTCTATCATATTGTTTTTGATGCAAACTCCAGTAATTAATATTAATTCTTTATTATCCTCAATTGTTTCATGAATTTCATAATTCATAATTCAATTTTTTCTTATTAGAATAAAGATCTAAACCAGGTCCATACCTTGTCATTGGTTGATTTGTTTCAAGGCTCTTTTAATCGAATGTGCTTCTCACCAATTCTAATTTCTTTTACTTTGTAAGGTACTTATTGAAGAAACTCATTATTTTGTCCTATGAGTCCTATAAGCCTAAATATGGGCCTCTGTATTTTCTATAAATTGGTAGTTGAATATAGAAGCCATATTACCTTTATAAAATCTGAAAAATTCTGAATTCTGAAACACATCTGGTCCTAAAGACTTCAGACTAAGGATTATGGGCCTATACTTGCAAACACTGGCAACCTTCGCTGTCCCTCATCATGCTCAGAATACCTAAAGATCCAATAAAAAGAGTTAATGGTTTTGCTGGCAGGGTCCTACAGGATCCTGCTTACATTTGAGACAATTTTCTGCTCCAATTATCAATGCTCCTGCAACACAGCTGTGATATTTTGAATATCAGAGCTGAAATCCTTTTCAGAAGTATGTTCTTTCTTTACTTCTTTGTCACAAAACATCTTTATTGTGATATAATTCACATACCATAAAGTTCACCAATTTAAAGTGTAGAATTCAGTGATTTTTAGTATATTCACAGTATATGCAACTATTACCACAATCTAATTTTAAAACATTTAATCACCCCATAAAGAAACCCTGTACCCATTAGGGGTCACTTTCCCACCCCTTAGCCCCCAGACCATGGCAATCACTAATCTACTATTCTGTCTCTATAGATTAGTCTATTATGGACATTTTATATAAATAACTTTGCAGAATATGTGACTTTGATTTAGCATAATGTTTCAAGGTTCATCCATATTGTAGCATGTGTCAGTACTCCATTTTTTTTTAAATTGCCAAATAATATTCAATTGCACAGATATCCCACATTTTATTTATTCATTCATCAGTTCATTGACATTTGGGTTGTTTCCACTAGTTGGATATTATTATTAATGCTGCTATGAATATTGTATACAAAATTTTTGTGAACGTATGTTTTCATTTCTCTTGGTATATACTATCTTAATTTGCCAGGCTGCTATGACAAATACCACACAATGGGTTGGCCTAAACAGTGGGAATTTACTGGCTCACAGTTTTCTTTTGTTTTTTTGAGAAATTGTGAGTTAACAAAACAATCATGCATACCATACAGGATTCCCATACATGGCCTTACCATCAGCACCTTACATTGTTGTGACAAATTTGTTACAAATGATGAAAGAACATCATCATAATATTACTGCTATCTATAGTCCATAGCTTATATTTGGTATATTTTTTACCACAAAGCATCTTGTTTTTAATACCACATATTAGTATTGTATATTTGTTATAGTTCATGAGAGAATGATCTCATATTTGTACTGCCCCAAAGTCCATCATTCACCCCAGTGTTCACTGTGTTATACAGACCCCTGCCTTGTACAATCCATCCAACGTGTACATTCAGTGGCTCTCAGATTCATCACAGAGTTGTGCTGTCATCAGCTCAGTCCATTCACAACATTATTGGCTCACAGTTTTGAGGCTAGGATAAGTCCAAAGTAGGGGTGTCAGTAAGGCAATGCTTTCTCCCTCAAATCTGTAACATTCTGGTGCTGGTTTCTTGCAGTCATTCAGGTTCTTTGGTTTGTAGCCCTGCCTCACATCACATGGCAATGCCCTCTTCTTTCTTTTCGGGTTCCATTGTCTTCCATATTCTGGTTCCTCCCTGTGGCTTTTCTCTGAATTTCTTCTGCTTGAAGATTATGGCCCATCCTCATTCAGTTGGGCCATACCTTAGCTGAAATAATATCTTTAAGAGGTCCTATTTACAATGGATTCACACCCACAGGAATGTGGATTAAGATTAAGAACAAGCCTAAATTGTGGTACATAAATCAATCTAAGACATATACCTAAGTGAAGAATTGCTAGGACAAATGGTGACCCTCTAACAATTTCTAAGTGATTCTTTTATATTCATTGCCCAATTGTGTTTTAAGTTCTGTGATTTGCCTGTATACATACTTTGTCCATTTTTTATTGGTTTTCTTGTCCTTTTCATTTGTAGGATTTCTTTATACAATTTGTATATTAATTCTTTGTTGACTATATAAGTTGCAAATACTTTCTTCTCCTCTGGCTTCTCTTTTAATTTTATTTATGCTCTTTCATACTGTAGAGTAAATTTCAACTTTGGTGCAAATATATTAACCTTTTCTTTTCTTAGGTCATTTTGCTTTTTTGTGACTTGTTTAAAGAAATTAATTTCTACACCGTGGTCAAAAAGATATTTTACATTATCTTCTAAAAGTTTTGATTTTTAGGTTTTTATTTTTAATTTATCTAAAATGTAATTTTCAAATTTTATACATCATGATCTACCTTAATTTTTTTCCACCTGGAAGCTCAATTGTCGCAGCATCATTTTTTTAATAACCCATTCTTTGCCTACTAATTTGTAAGGCCACCTTGTGGTATAACAAGGTCCCCTGATATCTCGGGACTGTTTCTTGTGTTCTCTGTCCTGTTTTCACTGCTCTATGTGACTATCCCTGCACAAAACAACACCGTACAGGATGGGCCATGGCTTTTCGCAATCCCGCCGGGGCTGGGCCTGTGGAAGCTGACCGTCCCTTCTTGGCTCCCAGGAAACTTTCTGCTGAGCTCTGCTTCCTTCTTTACCCTGAATTCTTCCATAAATTTTGATACGCTGTGTTTTAATTTTTATTTGCTTGAAGTTATTTTCTAATTTCCCTTATGGTTTCTTCTTTGACCCATTGGTTATTAAGGAGTGTATTGTTTAATTTCCATACATATGTGAATTTCCCAAATTTTGTTATTGAATTTTAATGTCATTTCATTGTAGTTGGAGAACATACTTTGTAAGATTTTAATCCTAAATAGATTTTAAACCTTTAAAACTTATTCAAGTTTGTGTTATAGCCTGACTTATGTTCTATCCTGGAGAATGTTCCTTGTGCACTTGAGAAGCATGTGCAGTCTGCTGTTTTTGGGTGTAATGTTCCATAGATGTCTGTTAGACCTAGTTTGTTTATCTGTCTATTCATTACTGAAAGTGGTAGTACTGAAGTCTCCAGCCATTACTATTGAATTGTCTATTTCTTTCAATTCTGTCCATTTTTGCTTCATGTATTTTGGGGTTCTGATGTTAGGTATATTTATGCTTGTACAATTATTATATCTTCCTGTGACATTTAATCCTTTAATAAAATTTAAAAATATATTTTAAACATTATTTTCTTTGTGGTCACTGTGTGGCTTACAATATATCTTATCAAAATCTACTTCACATATATACCACTTTAATTTCAGTGAAATATAGAAGCACTCCTCCTATATAGTTCCATTTCCTCTCCCCTTTTCTGTGCTATTATTGTTTTATATATATACACACACACATAATGCATTGTTATAAATGTGATTTCATATAATCATGTCTTTTAAAGAAGCTGAAATAAGGATGGAGAACATGTATGGTATGCATGATTGTTTTGTTAACTCACAATTTCTCAAAAAAAAGAATTGAGAACAATGATATATTTATAGAATTTGTTATATTAACCTTATTATATGTTATTTCTGATTCTCTTCATTTTATCTGTGGATTCAAGTTATCCTCAGATATCATTTCCTTACTCCAATACGTCTTTGCTCCCACCCACCTCCTTTGTACTGTTATCAAATATACTGTATTTCTATATGTTACATGTCCTACAATATAATTATATATTGTTTTTGCAATTGCTTTTAAAATCAGTTAAGAGAAGAAAGGAGATAAATATGCAATTATACTCTTATAATTACTGGCAAAATTACCTTTATTAGGGTTTTTTATTTTCTTTATGTGAATTTTAATTACTGTAGAGCATCACTTTTTTCATCCTTAAGAAGTTCCTTTAATATTTCTTTCATCTATTTTTTTCTTTAGTTGCTCATGCCTTTGGTGTAGTCTAAGAATCCATTGTCTAATACAAGGTCTTGAAGATATTTCCTGATGTTTTCTTCTGGGAGTTCTATATATTTATAGAACTCTTATATTTATGTCATTATATTTATGTCATTGTTCCACTGAATTAATTTTTGCATAAGGTATGAAGCAGGGTTCGCTTTCATTCTTTTCCATGTGGATGCATAGTTTTCCCAGCACCGTATGTTGAAGAGACTATTCTTTCCTCATTGAGGGGACTTGGCATCCTTGCCAGAAATCAATTGGCCATAGAGGTATGGATCTATTTCTGAATTCTCACTTCTATTCCATTGCTCTATATGCCTGTCTTTGTTTGAGTACCACACTTTTTTTTAATTGCAGCTTTGTAATAAGTTTTGAAGCTGGTAAGTGTGAGTCCTCCAAACTGTATTCTTCCTTTTCAATGATTTGGGTATTCAGAGTCCCTTGCCCCTTGATATGAACTTGGTATTAACTTTTCCATTTCTGCAAAGAAGACTGTTGGAATTTTTATTGGGATTGCATTGAATATGTAAATTGCTTTGGATAGTATTGGCATCTTATGTCTTCTGTACCATAAGCATGGAATATCTTTCCATTTACTTAGATCTTTAATTCCTTTCAGTAATGCTTTTTAATTTTCTGTGTGCAAGTCCTTTACATCCTTGGTTAAATTTGGGGAGCAGATGTGGTTCAAGCAGATGGGTGCCCACCTCCCACATGGGAGATCCCAGGTTCGGTTCCCAGTGCCTTCTAAAGAAGATGAACAGACAATGAGTTGACACAATGAGATGACGCAAAAAAGAGATGCAACAAAGAGATGCAACGAACAGGGAGTGGATTGCTCAAGCGATTGGGCACCCGCCTCCCACACAGGAGGGACCATGTTCAGTTCCCGGTACCTCCTAAAGAAGACAAGCAGACACAGCAGGCACAGAGAGCAGACAGCAAGCAGACAGATGAGGGAGCCATCTTGGGGAGCGGGGGAAAATTAATAAATAAAAGCAAATCTTTAAAAAAATAATTGTTCCTGCATAGTTTATTCTTTTATACCAGTACCAGTGACACTTTTGCCCTTTGTTGATAATTTTATGTATGGTTTTGTTAGCAGAACATGCTGGGTTCTGGGTTTCTAGGTTCCTGGCTTCGTCGCAAGAAAAAATTCAGAGATGTGCCAGTTTAAAAAGGCCAGTAACAAGAGTTTATTAAGAAACAAGAAAAGAGGTAGTACACACCAAGATGTGGGTGCGGGCATGCTGCAGGGTGATGTGCGCATGGAGCCCAGCAGGTCTTTTTAAGGCCTTTCCTCCTCCCCTTTCACTATATTAAGGCGGAATCTCAGCTCTCTGCTGTCCTGATTGGTTGCTTTTTCTACCTCGACCTGTCAGCTTTCAGGGAACCAATAGGGAAGCCTTTCTGTTTGGAGTTATCCGGGGCTGCTTTTGAGCCTGAGAGCTTCAAACGGGACATGGGTCTTGGCGGGCTTTTCAATTATGGCAGTGTTTTCAAGTAGCTGCCTCCCCTCAGGGGGTTTCTGGGCTGGGTCTCATGGCTATGTCCTGACAGAGGAGGTCCCAGCTGTTAAGGCTTTATTCTGACCAGCCACCTTCCCTAGTTCCCTATACTAACCTGCCTTAGAGTGGGTAATGTTTTCAACTCTGTCCTACATACAGCTGATTGCTTTTCAATGGGTGCAGCCTAATGTGTGAGCTCAGCCTTCCTGACCCCCAGTTGATTGTGATGGCAGGAGGAGATACAGAGGTGAGAGGGCTGGAGTGGGGGCAGGGAGGGCTCTTCTTGGCTGTCTTTTTCCCTAGTTCTCTCTGTTCAATTGCTGGTTGTTCTACCATTTCATTTGCTGCTCCTAGGACCATGGAGCTATGAGTGGCTCTTAATTGCTTTCCATCATCATTTCCATTGCTTTTGAAAACAGTTAGGCATGGAGTTTTCCATACACTTTTCCAAATAAAGTCAGTTGCCTTAGGCAAAGCCTCAGAGTTTGTAATCCTGCCTTTCTTCTTGGGAAGAAAGTCTGCTTATAGCACAGAAGCTGGAGGCAGTAACAGAGGCCCACTTCTCCCAGAGTACCATCCCTGCTCTACAAGTGGGTGCTTGGGGCCTTGGTATCCCCTGGTCCTCTTTGTTTGCCCCTCTCAATGAGAAACCTCCACCCTACAAGTGAGCTGGGGTAGGGGTCATTGGGGACCCAATTCCTAGCCTCTTTTCCTTGGAGTACCTGGTCCATTATAGGAGCAGGGACTGAGTGGAGAAGGGTCCTCAGTCCTCTTGGGCCCACAAAAAATAGAGCTTTTGAAACACAGGTTGAGAGAGATGAGAAACCAGTGGCCCGTCCATCTTAGGATGAAACTATAGCCCTAGACTGGGAGTTTGTGGGGGAGGAAACCCCATTTTTTAAAAAATCCCTCCCACCTGCAGAAAAGCCCTTGTAACACACAGATTTGGGAGAGCAGGTGAAGCAGGCTTCATATAGGAAATCAGTAGATGGATCTGGAACCTGGCAAGTCCACGTGGATACCGATACCCCAAGATGGCTGCTGGAAGACCTTCGCGAGATTTCCGCCACCTAGAATACAATTCCCAGAGACTCCCAGGAGAAGCTCCCGATATTCCCCGGGACAATTTCATTGGCCCCACCTGGGGGATTGATGAGTGGGGTAATCAATCATTAACAGCAAACACCTGGGACTCCTCCCATGCCATTAGCAAAGGGGGTGGAATAATTAACAGTTTAAAAAGCAAGCACAAAGGTCAACTCTCTCCTGCTCCTATCCCTGCTCCTGCCCCTGCGGCTGCTGCTCACGGTCCTCGTGGCTTCTGTGCCCTGCTCTATCCATGTCCCCTCTGCACAGATCAACATGCAAGTAAAACCTGGGCATTTATAATCTGTAATGGGAAATTGTAGTCTATAAATCAGCCCTCTTTATCAGTTTTCAGCCCCTTACCCTCTAACGGGGACCTGTGATCTGTTATTTTCTCCCATTTCTCTTCCCTCCCCACCTTAATAAATTACTGGCCTCACTAACCCGACATGCTCTGAAATTCATTTCTGCAGCATAAGTCAAGAACCTAGATTAAATCCAGTAACACAGGTATTGACTGAGTTGTGGCTCAAATGACACAGACTCTGGCTATCCTCCCCGAGATTTAGTAACTCTTCTTGAATGACTATTTCTCCATTTGCTGTATGCCCTTAGGTGAATATCCAGAAACTTTAAATGATTGTATTTTACAATTTACTCCAGCTAAATGGTTGCTTTGTTGGGGAGAGGATCTGATGCACTCCACACTCAACCCATCTATAAGTGGAAGCCTCTCTTTGCTTACTTCTTAAATATGATGTTTAGCTCCATTCCTGCTATCAAACCTTCCCCTGATTCACATGTTGCCCTCAGGTGGTATATTTTCAGCAGTGTGCTGATAAATGTTTAACAGACAGCTCTCAGGAAGAAAAATAAAAACCCTGATTTATGCATTTGCTATTTTTGTGGGGTAAATACACCATAGCTGATTTCAAACTATTGACATGACAAAAATGACTCCTAAAATTCCTAAAAATTTAATAACTGGCTCTTGGGAGCTGGTGTAAGTTGGCTCGGCTCTGCCATACCACTTATTCTCACTTAGTTTGAAGAAAGATCAAACAAGGTCAGGTATTTTGACCAAAAGTGTTGTGGGAGATTTTTTTTGTTAGCTTTTACTTGTTTTCTCAGATTTATGCTCCTTCCTGCAAGCATTCTGTTTTCAGTTCTATAATCTAAAGGCCTATGGGATGTAAGAGGAAAACCAAAGCTTTAAGTTGTGCTCATTTTTTTTCTTTCTGTTAGGTAAAGACACAATAACAAGGGTCCCTTTCGGTTTGGTTGGTTCAGTCTTAGCAGGCAGGAAGCAGCTGTGACCTTCCTCACCTCCTACTGAGTAGTGTTGCCTACCATATCAGAGAGAAGTTCTCATAGGTCAGCAAGAAGATGATTAAGAGGGAAATCTACCTCCCACAGATCTTCTTTTGCTGCCTAGAGCCTACCTTTTGGAAGTTGGTATGTCTCTTCTATCTCTTGGCCTGCCCTTACCTCCATCTCTTATTGCTCAAATCAGGAAAAGTTACACATTTTCAGTGCAGATACCCTCTCCGGCTCCTTAGGACACATGCAGCTTCCTTAACACCAATTGTCTGGCTCCATATGAATGATATATAGCAGAAAGTCCTTAAAGTTTGTAGCATGTGGGTGGCACACTGCTTTAAGTTCCTTTTGATTCTTTAGGTTTCTTCTATTATTTTTAAAAATTATTTCAGTCAAGTCTTAGGAAAAGGGTTAGTTGTTTGTATCCAAGTCATTGTTTTTCCCAGAAATTTTATCCATGGCTTTTCCTATCCCTCTTACCAATAAGCATTGGAACAAAGAATCCAAAATGTTTCAGTTGGAAAGAATTTCTATGATCATTTCCTACAATTCCTCATTTTATAAAGAAGAAGCCAAGGCCCAAGGTAAGGAAAGTGACCTGAGCAATGGTGCCTGCGCTTATTTCTTTCACTGCCTGGTCCGGCATCCTTTCCTACCCAGCACAGTATCTATCCAATTCCTGCTGTATTGGTGGAATTTTCCCACAGGAATTGAATGTTATTTTTCTCATATCTACCCATAAGAGAAACGGTTCCATTTTTCTTTTAAGGTTTCTTACAAATAGTCCTTTTCTCAACTTGACTTAACTTTGCCAGATTTCAAGTCTGAACACAATTTCTTCTTTACGGTTTTTAAACCTAGGAAAGAGATGGTTATATTATAAGCATGTTTGTACAACTTCAATTACATGAAAAAGGCACTGAGGCATTAATAATGTCATTTTGAATATCTGATCTAATTAGAGAGTTTCTTTTTATAAATTACATAGACTCAGATAAAAATGTTTAAATTCATGGTTTTTGAAAAGGTGTGACAAAATCTAAATCCTTTTGTTAGGGCAACCTTGTTTTCTTATTAATCTCTTCTGAGAAAAGCTATTATCTTTTATCATACACCCCCCCCCTTTTTTTTTGCTTGATACTGTCAAATGTAGCTAAAAACATGGAATCTTTTTTTTTCCATATTTATTTGCATTTTTTAAAATGTATTTTTTATTTTTATTTTTAAAAAGATACTTAGATTACACAAATGTCACATAAAAATTATAGGGGATTCCCATATGCCCCACTCCCCAATGCCTCCCACATTTTCCCTCATTAACAACATCCTTCATTAGTGAGGTACATTCATTGCAATTGATGAACACATTTTGGAGCATTGCCACTAAGCGTGGATTAAAGTTTACATTGTAGTTTACACTCTTTCCCACCCAATTCTGTAAGTTATGGCAAGATCTATAATAGCCTGTAATGTCATTCAGGACGATTCCCAAATCCTGAAAAAGCCCCCGTATTACACCTGTTTTTCCCTTTCCCAGTCCACAGAATCTCCAGTGGCCACTGCCTCCACATCAATGATATAATTTCTTTCATTGCTAGAATCACAATAAGTCTATAGTAGAATACCAGTAAGTCCATTCTAGTCCATAGTTCATTCCCCATTCCTGAGGATTCTGGGATGGTGATGTCCACTTCACCTCTAATTGAGAGGGGGCTGTGACCCATGGAATCTTTATCACTCGTGCTATTTAGTTTTATATAAATTTGAATTTATTATTTTAGCTTTAGAAAAAATCCAATTTTAAATAACATACTTTAGGCATATAGTAACCATACACAGTATATTATAATAAACTACAATATACTTAAAATATTCAGGGAATTATACTTTTTAAGAAAGGTTCAAATAATCTCTGTAATAAGATCATTAAAATTACTTTTAAATTGTATTGAATCAAAAATAAGTGATACTGTTAAGGTCACAAAATGTACGAGCTGAGCAACCCCTTTCCAGGAAGGATAGGAATCACTGTAGGCTCAGGGATCTCAGTGATGCCTTGGGGGATGGCCACTGGACAGCTCAGTGCCAACTGCCTTTCTTTCCCATGTGTGCCTCTCTCCGCTCAGAATCCACTCTTACACAAGAGAGGATCTGATTGATCCAGCTGGGTGATGTGTCCCACCGTGTGGGCAGGTATGTAGGGGTGGAGAGACAGTTCCACAAAGGGAAGAATGCTTTCAATTAAACAAAGTCTCTCGTACGGCTGGTTCTATTTGCTTGTACTTCTGTCTCAACATCCACCTAGACAGTTAGTCCTGGAGGTGGGTAAGGGGACACCTCTGTTTTATGTTCAGACTCCATATGGAAGCCCAGACAATGGCAAGGTGACTTGCACATGATTGTGCTCAACAAATACCAGATTATTGATTAAAAATGTAATAAAAGTAAATTATATATGACAACTTCTGACATTAAATTCTAAAAAAATACTACAACATAATTCCATAAAAAACTATGAGCCTCAATACAGTTATAATCAAACCCACCAAAATACCATAGGCCTGGATTCTTTACAACTGGAAATTGTTCCACCAGTATAATTTATTTCCATATCTCACAATGTCAAGTAGCATTTGAGTGTGTTCTTAAAATTAAATTAAACCTTATGCAATGGAAAGAAAACTTTGACAATTTTCTTTACATTTTTAAGCTAAACTTTATTGTCTCCTTTTTTTTAAATTTTTTTAATTTTTACAAACAAATACTCCCCCTTTTCACCTCCCCCGGTCCCCCTTCCTTCAGTAACCTCTAATCTGCTTTCTATCTATGAAAATTTGCTTTTTCTAGTCATCTCTTATAAATGAAATAATGTACTTTCTGTCCTTATGTCCTTGCTTGTTTCACTATGCATAATATTTTCAAGTTTTTTTCTATGTTGCAGCAGGTCTCACAACTCCATTCTTTCCTGTGGTTGAATAATATTCCATTGTGTGCATGTTCCATATATTGTTTATCCATTCATTTGTTGATGGACACTTGGCTTGTTTCCACCCTTTGGCTATTGTGAATAATGCTGCTACAGACATTGCTGTACAAGTGTCTGTCGAGACCCCGTTTTCCCTCTCTTTGGTTGTATACCTAGAAGTAGGATTGCCAGGTTATATGGTAATTCTATACTTAAATTTTTGAAGAACTACCATATTGCTTTTATTTTTTTTAAGAAGACAAACAGGCAGGTGGCAAGGAGGAAAAGAATTGGAAAGAAAGATATAGGAGAGAGAAAATGAGTAGATACAATCATTTGGCCAGTGTATAATAATTTTAATGAATTTAGATGCATGTGATAAGCTAAAGGTCAGAACCCACTTTTATGACTAATTTAATAATTTATTTTCTACAAAAACGTTTCTATATGCTGTGAAAGAACCCATAATGTTAACAGGTTAACATTCCTATTAACAATGTTGATGTAGAGATGATGACTTCTGTTTGAAAAAATGTCCCATATTAAAAGCATGCTTTTTCCACTTCATGCTGGATTTTTCTCTAAAGTCAACTCTCAATTATTTATGCTGATGCAGTAAGGTGAGCAAAATGGAACTAAAATTCTCATTTAAGGAGATTTTTTGTTGTTGTTGTTTAAATAATAGTCAATTTTAAACTTCTCCACACCAAATATTTTGTGAGGACTGTTAAAATTACAGATTAAACTGATTCAAATTCACATTTGACTTTATATTTCTCTGCTTTTACATTAAACGATATTGGGGTTTATGAGCAATGAGATGGAGGAGGTGAACAAAGAAGAACAGGAGTAAGATATTTGCTAATCAAGTCCTAAATGATGGAAGCTTGATTGCATTCAATCTGATGTAATGATGCAGAAAGAGAAAAGCTGATTTTTTTTTAAGAATGTTGAATTGTAAAATACAAAGAGATATTTTGTCTGACAGTTCTTAAATAGATACTTATTTTTAACTTTATTTTTTTCCCTAAAAACAGAACTATTTCTGCTGGCATTTTTTGAAGTTTAGTATATAACACACACTGGAGTATATAAATATATTGCTCTTTATGGCATTTGGTCAGCCTTTTGTGGATTGAATCATCTATGATTTGCATTCTCTCTTCTAGTCATATTAAAGAAGAGGACTATTTTATGGCATCACA